>CAIGQZ010001535.1:932333-943764 GCA_903798205.1 Danio tinwini | reverse complement strand
TATTAGAAATGTACACAAATTAAATCATGTTCCTTTAAGGCCCAATCCCAATTCTACCCCCTTAGCTCTTCCCCTTCTCCCTACCCCTCATTTTGCGCGTTCCTGTGAAGGGGTAGTGGTGTCCCAATTCTCTTTAGCTTGAAGGCGTAGGGCTAAGGGAAAGGGCTAGATAGCTCTTCGAATTAAGATTTTTCAGGACCACACTCAAAACCAAGGGGTAAGAAAATTTCCCAGAATACACCAGCCACAATGGCAGTATAGCTGCACCCAAAAGTAAGGAGATCCACAAACCATTTTTTTGTCATTATTACTAATTTTTACAACAAACAAACACATGTTTTAATATATTCATAACCGCGTTCGTGTCTTACCGTCATGCTTTTAAAATAAACGCTAAAATAAAAAAAACGCAAAATTTCGCTATCTATAATTCCTAATCATAACTCCTGTACAGCAGTCCCACAACATTCTGACACTCGATGACACACGAATAGCCTGTCAGAAAAGTCTAATTGCTGAGAATGAGCTTTGTACAGTGTCTGCTTTTTGGTGTGTTTACATAGACGAATATGGCCATGGTTTAAATGTGCAGTATAGTTACGATCTTATTGCCACATTAGATCGTTATGATAACATAATATATGCCTTCAGTCACTTTCTGAAGATAAATACAAAAAAAATAACCCAACTGCAATAACTACAGCAGTCGCCATCGTCTGATCTCATATGAAGCAAGAGATAACGATGACGAATGATGATGTGTGCAGGTGCTGTAGTGCTGTCCTATTTCTTAGGAGTACGTTTTGAAGCCCTTCCCCTTCACACTCGGTTTTTAAGGGCCAGGGGGAAGGGGTGGGGGTACAAAAATAGAATTGGGATTGGGCCTATATCTTGTCAATTAATACGTACTCACACTATGTACAGTTGCCTTGAACCGGGCCAAAGCGCGCTTGTCCCCCCTCCCGTCTCCCCCGACGGCCAACACTCACATTATATTCGTGCCTGGGAACGCTTACGTCATCGATGATGTGATGTTCAGAAGTGCTCTCACTCTGCACAGTGGAGATTTCTTTAGTTATATCGTTTAAGTCGTTTGATATGTGGTGACACGCAGTCTAATATTTCGCCGAACAGATCAGCCACTTTTGACGCTCATAAACAATCATAAAGTCCTCGTGCTACAGGAATTAGGACGTTTGCTGAAGGAGCAGCTGACGTGCAGTGAGGAGTATGCGTCTTTAATAAACTACGACAATTTTGCGTTCATTGAACAGTAAGAATGATTAATAAATCCATATGAAACAGTCCCTTAGAAGTCACGTCTTGCTTTCAGTTTCTGGCTCAGGCCTACGTAAACCACGCTCTGGTACACCTCTTTCAACTGGGCCACGGCCGGCCAAGTGAATCGTACCTGAACCCAAATCAGAGCACTCACACTTCTAAAACTATCCAGGAAACGGGCATGGGCACGGTTCGGATAGCATAGTGTCAGTGTGCTCTTACACTAGCTCTTTGCTACCCATCCCTTTTTGTTAAATGTTGTCATTTCTAAAAGAATATTAAATGTTACAATATTTTATGTGACCCAATTATGCACTTTCTTACGAAAATAAATAAATAATTAAAATGTAAATTAATAAGATGTTAAACTTGAGTGCCTATGAGCAAATTCATTTTAAGTTTTCTATTCTCTTCAAGTTGCTAGCTCTATGAGCTCTGAAGTGGTTGAATGCAAACCTTCCACCAAATGACTCTCTGAAATGATGTCACTTTCTTTTTTTCTCTTTTTTTATTGTCCCTGATTATTCTCTGAGAATAGTTCACTTCGGACTCAATTGCATACAGCACAAAGATTGCCATGAAAAACTATGATTAAAGTAATCATCTATTGAATCTAGCTCACAAAGAGTACATTCACACACAAATGCAGACACAGTTGTGGGTGGCCATACAGATGCATAATTCATGTTGTCTCCGTAGTAAAAAGGAAAATCGTTCACTACATCGCTTGCTGTCTATTCATATTGTTAATATATTATAATTGCTGCTCTATGCAGCTGCTGAGGCAAATGTTAGTGCAAAAGCAATAAGTCAGACCTTACTGAACAAATTTGTCCCTTGCCTTGTCCCTTGGCTGCTGCTTGTAGTGCTACCTGCAAAAAACAAACAAACAAGATGGACAAAAGTTAATAAGCATCTGAGTAACATGTTTTTTCAGACAAGTAATCATTTGATCAGCATTTTCAATACTTTTTCCATTAGCAGGAACTGCTGACTCAGCTTTGACTCAGTCACTGCTCAGAACTATAAAGGATGTTTTTCATCCTTTTTAACCCCTATGGTTTACGTAAGGTTGGAGTTTAAAAGCTAAATTTGTTTGCACCTCAAAAAAAGCTAAATAAAATAAAATAAAAGTGAGATTTTTAAAAAAGTAAAAAAAAAAATAGTATGTCACAAATAAAATAAAATAAAATAAAATAAATTAATTTCCCAGTGATGGGCTGCAGCTGGAAGGGCATCCGCTGCGTATAAACATATGCTGGATAAGTTGGTGGTTCATTCTGCTGTGGCAACCCCAGATTAATAAAGGGACTAAGCCGAAAAGAATATAAATGAATGAAAATAAAATAAAATATTTTATTTTCACAGCATAAAGTCAAATTTTGAGATATAAAGTCATTTATTTGTCATATAAGCCATTAAGTATTTGTTAACCTAAAAACGGAAATTCACACTGAAATATATTAAAGTCCTATTGAGTTTTGCTTTACCATGAGATGTTGTTTTTTTCTGAAACTGAAACGTGTTCCCATATTTGAGAGACCCTAAAAATGTAATTCCATTTATATGGATATACCTTAATAAAATGGGAATGGTTGGTGAAATTAACGTCCTATTTGTGGCAGATTGGTATATGTGAAACTTTTCAAGATGGGTGGTGACCATGGTGGTCATTTTGAAGTCGGCCATCTTGCATCCAACTTTAGTTTTTTTTCAATAGGAAGAGGGTCATGTGACACATCAAACTTATTAGGAATTTCACAAGAAAAGCAATGGTGTGCTTTTAATGTACCTTTATTCTTTCATGAGTTATTTACAAGTTTCTGACCACTTATAAAATGTGTTCAATGTGCTGCCCATTGAGTTGGATTGTCAATACAACCCTTCACTCTTCACACACTGACAGCAACACCGCAGGAGAAATGCCAGCACAGGCTTCCAGTATCTGTAGTTTCAGATGCTGCACATCTTGTATCTTCACACCAGACAATTGCCTTCAGATGACCGCAAATATAAAAGTCTAAGAGGGTCAGATCGGGAGACCTTGGGGGCCAGTCAACTGGCCCACGACGACCAATGCACTTTTTAAGAAACTGTTCATCTAGGAATGCTCGGACCTGACAGCCATAATGTGGTGGTGAACCATCTTGCTGGAAAAACATCCTTTGGCGGATTTTAGCTACACACAAATGGCACCCTTGCAAACTCCAGCTACTGCAGCATCTCAACGAGGATGACACAGATAGGCGCACAGAATTTGCAGAATGGGCAAAACAAAAATTGAAACAGGACCCTCAGTTCACATAGAAGATTTTGTTCAGTGATGAGGCAAACTTTTATGCGAATGGTGAAGTTAACAAACAAAACCACCGCTATTGGTCTGACACTAAACACATTGTATAGATCCCTCCAAGACTGTTGGAACAAAAAAAAAGTGATGGTAGGGTATGGTGCGGTATATGGGGTACAAAGTTAGTGGGGCTCTTCATCAGTGGCGTCTGGTGTTAAAAAAATGTTTATTATCACTAATGAAGTAATCAAGATAATCAGTAAACACACACACACACACACACACACACACACACACACACACACACACAATTTGCAAGGAAGGTCGATCCGGTCCAAGCTCCTTGATTCTTTTTTTCTTCATCCAAACGCCTTGTGAATGGATATCTTTGCAAAGATACAATGAATTTTTCCTTCATCTCGAGATATTGCACTTGCTTTCACTATGATTAAAGGTCGGCAGTTAACTGACGAGCTGCTGCTGAGTGAACGGTCTAAGTGAGAATGGTCCAATCACATAAGGGCAATCATATAAAAACAAATATGATTCGTTCTAACAACAAAAATGGGAGGGTTCGAAACGCAGAGCGCTGCGCCCCAAGGACAATTTAAAACAGGCCAATTAGAGCTCATCGTCATATCACATGCCTTGCAAAAGTGTGTACCTACATAGACACTCATTAGTCCGGCGCCCCGCACACATATGAAAAAATATTGTTCATACATTTTTTTTCAATAAATGTTAGTATGACTACAATAAATGTTAGAATGTTATAATTAAATCAATTTATTTTGTTAATATTTGTAATAATAAATATTAACATATTAAAGGGGTCTAACTTGAAGGGGGCGGCACCCCAGCGCTCTCTATTGACCAGCCGCCAATGTTCTTTATCAATGGAAACCTCAAGGCCACTGGATATTTGAAATTGCTACATGATGATATGTTTCCCTCTTTATGCACTGAAGCTGGCACGTTCGCTGAGTTTTTTCCAGCAAGATGGTGCACCACCACATTATGGCTGTCAGGTTTGAGCATTCCTAGATGAACAGTTTCCTGAAAAGTGGATTGGTCGTCGTGGGCCAGCCCCAAGATCTCCCGATCTGACCCCCTTAGACTTTTATCTTTGGGGTCATCTGAAGGCAATTGTCTATGGTGTGAAGATACAAGATGTGCAGCACCTGAAACTACGGATACTGGAAGCCTGTGCTGGCATTTCTCCTGCGGTGTTGCTGTCAAGAGTGTGTGAAGAGTGGGAGAAGAGGGTTGCATTAACAATCCAACACAATGGCCAGCACATTAAACACATTTTATAAGTGGTCAAAAACCTATAAATAACTCTTGAAAGAATAAAGGTACGTTAAAAACAAGCACACCATTGTTTTTCTTGTGAAATTCCCAAAAAGTTTGATGTGTCACATTATCCGCTTCCTATTGAAAAAAACTAAAGTTGGATCCAAGATGGCCGACTTAAAAATGGCCACCATGGTCACCACCCATCTTGAAAAGTTTGCCACCTCACATATACTAATGTGCCACAAACAGAACACTAATATCATCAACCATTCCCGTTTTATTAAGGTATATCCATATAAATGGCACACCCTGTTTAATCCTATACAAATTAATAATCCACAAATTTAGCTTAATAATATCCGTTCTTAAAACTGTAGAATTTTATTAATATTGATTACATTCAGCTGTTCTCCGGGTCTGGCGGAGACACTTTCAGCTTAGCTTAGCATAAAATATTGAATTGGATTAGACCATTAGCATCTCCCTCAAAAAAATCTCTCATTCTGGAGTAATAATCAATGAACTTTGCTGCTGTACCATGGATGCAGCAGACAAAAATCATATTACGCAGAGTCTAAAAATAGCTAGGTAACTAGGTAATTACGCTGGCAGCAAAATTTCTTGATTATTTCGCTTGAATGAGAGTTCCTGTTAAAATAGCAACTTTTCGCTTTCTGTCAATTTTAGTACAAAATGTAACTACAGAAATTTCAAGTTTTAAATAGGACAATTATAAAAAAAAAACGTTTTTGTAATATTTTTAGCAAGGTGCTAATGGTCTAATCTGATTCAATGATCTATGCTAAGCTAAGCTTACAAAATGTTTTACCTCCAAGGCCCAATCCCAATTCTACCCCTTAGCCTTTCCAGATAAGATAAAGATAAATACCAAAAAATAACACAACTGGAATAACTACATTAGTTGCCATCGTCTGATCTCATATAAAGCAAGAGATCCCAATGACAGCCCTTCCCCTTAACCCTTGGTTGTAAGGGCCAAGGGGAAGGGGTAGGGGTACAAAACTAGAATTGGGATTGGGCCTAAGTGTGTTGTAAAATGGAGTGCTTCTTTAAGTTAATGTTGTGAATACAAATACGTTTTTAAACCTTTATCCTTCTATCTTCCTTACAATTTCAACACTATAACCAGAAACCACTCTCTCCACTACATCAAACTGGTAGGAAGTTGGTAGGAACACCAACTTCCATTGTATATTCAAGAAGTACCATTGGAAGTTAAGTAACTTCTGTAGTAACCTCAGAACATGTTGTTCAACCAAAGCCACACCACACCTCTTAATTTAATGCATCGTTTTTTTTTTTTTTTTGTTTTTTTTTACATCTAATTGTGTTCATGAAAAAATATAGAAACAGCTCACCCTCTTTATTGACTCCTAGACATCCTTTGAGCTCTTGAAGAGAGATGGTCTTGTCCTTGTTTAGGTCGCAGTAGTCTGTGAACTTGCGGGCACACCTCTTAGGTTTGGCTTTTTTCTTCACATAACGCTTGAAGGGCTTCATCTCCTTTTTGTTGATATCGTGACTGCCATTATTATCCAGCTGGGCAAAGTACCAGTGAACCACCCGTTCCTCCAGTGTGTGGCTTGGGTCAGGCTCAACAAACCTGGAGCAGAAACAATCCAGTATGTACCTGTCTTTCTTTTTTATTTTATTAATTATTCTTTTTTTTCCCTTTTCTTTAAACTTAAAGTTTCAGATTTGTCAAGGAATAGTTCATCTAAAATTAAAATGACTTCATCATTTACTTTCCCTCATGCAGTTTTACATTTCTTTCTTCTGTTGAACACAAAAGAAGATATTTTGAAGAATGCTGGTTGGTGCATTAACGTAGGAAACACATACGACGAAAGTCAAAGAGTAGCTGCTACCAGCATCAACAAAAGAAAGAAACTCAAACATGTTTGAAACAAGTGAAGGATGAGTAAATGATGGCAGAATTAACATTTTGGAGTGAACTATCCCGTTAAGGCTACATTCACGCTGCAGCCAAATGCAGCCCAAATTATTATAATTTTTTTTTTGCCCACTTACAGTATGACTTATGTAATGACAATGTGAACAGCCCAAACCGCATGGAATCTGATTTTTTTCAGTTCAGATTTGTGTCACTTTCATATGTAGTATTAAAGAGGCCCTATATATGTAGTGTGTATCACAGCTCTAAGTGAAGTAAAATATTCAGCTAAGGCTTAAATCTGAAAGTAGACAGTGTTTTAAACTATTGATTCATCTATAAAAGAGTCGACTCATAGTGGTTCGAATGAATCGTTTTGATAACGAGTCTTTAGCCTTTTTGGTGTGACGTGGATACGAAACATAAGCCCTGCCCATTTGTTGCGCGTGCAAACCCGGGGAAATTTTTACCTGCGGCCCCGCCCACTAACACAGTAGCAAAGAAAAAGAGGAAGATAAACAGATCCCAGTTGAACCAAGTCATGAAGATGTTGTGCTTCAGAAAAGAAAAGACTACTGATGTCAGTACATAGATCAATGGATCATGGAGAACTTTCTTCCTCCATTACACAAGTGTAAGTAAGTGCGATTAAATTGGTTGCCTCCTTGATTTCTCTAGCTTGCAAATTATGTATTTAATTGTGTTTTTTACTTGTAACCGCTTGTAGTGTATCAGGTTAACTCTTTATATTGTCAAATCGTGTCTAATGCCATGTTGAAAACGTGACGCGTGACATTTTGTTTACGGATTTAAATGCATTTGTGAGCTTGCGTCCCACTGCTGTTTGTCATTGCTATGGCCACCATCAGCTGTTCTTACACACATACAGCGGCCAAGGTTCAAAACGTGGTGAGGTGTCTAAATAACACTCAGGGCCGGAGAAAGCTGAACTGGCGCTCTAGGCGAACACCGATCACGCTGCCCTCAACCCGAAAGTGAAAAAGAAAGTGACCGGTTCGCAGATGAAAGTGAGGACCGGGAGGGAGGGGTTGGGTGTCAGGGATGAAAGCGAGGACCGGGGGGAGATCGCGCACACCGCCGTCACTATTCTGCTGCCCAAGGCGGCCACCTTCACAGTTCAGTCTGCGGCTGCTTAATAACCCTTGATGAGTTCACTACACCGGTGGTCAAAAAGCGCGGTTGTCATAAATCACAAATTATCAGTTTTTAATTACAAGAGACTTATTTTAGGTTTTAAACAGCGAAATACTCATTAGTAGTAGCAGAACAACCCCTTACAGTTCAGAAAATACACCACAGTTGTCTGTGAAAAGGGCAATAATCATATTAGTTTTTCTCAGTGGCTTTGGTGCATTTCTCACAACGCTATTTACATTTGCACAACAGTTAATGAATTTCTCACACAATTAGTCATTTGTGCACATCATAGTAGCAGTTTCTCATTCCTTCCAGCAAATTGCAAATGCTTTTGGACATGCATCAATTGCTTTCATACAACTCTCTGCTGTTTGTAACATTATCATTTGCTTATGTCATGTCAGTCAAAATTAACTAAACTTGTGGATGCTGAATAGTCATTCCATATAAAACTAATAGTCCTCATTTCATTACTTGAGTCATTACATACAAAAATGTTGAACTAGTTGTCAAAATCTGTCAAGCTCATTTTATTTAAAAACTTTAAATCTTTTTTTTTTCTGAAAATGTCTTCTAAATTGAACAATTTCATGAATGATTTACAGACCTGTGTATGTTGTAGGTTCAGTTCCAATATGTACTGCAATATTGCTTACAGTTGTGCACAGCTCTAGCCAAAGGATGTTTATGTTTGTTGTAAATAAGGGTGTATTTATTCTTTTGCACAATGCTGTGAATAAATTAGAATTGTAAAGAGCAAATGCAGTAAACATGTGAAACATACATATTCAGTGTCTTGTACTCAGATACCTCACTAAATGCAGTGATGTCTAACTTTACTGTAGTTTTCAAATGGCTGTGCAAATAGTATATAGTGCTGTCTTGAGCATTTTCAGGACGCGTCACCAAAACGCATTTTCAGGACGCGTCTTTTTTGCATTGGAAAAAATTTAGAGAGTAAACTGTCATAATGAAAACATGACAAAGCCATTTGACTATCTTGTTCATAAACAATGGTGGCAGGACTTAGCATTTTGATGACACTGACACTTTCATTGACATGAATACTTGCTTTTGAGGAATGAGCTCTTCATTTTGAGCAAGTGACACGCTTTTGCAGGTTATCCACTAGGTTTTGCAGTTTGTACTAATTGTTTTGAGAAATGCATGAACTGTTGCGCAAATGTAAATAGTGTTGTGAGAAATGCACCAAAGCCACTGAGAAAAACTGTAAGCATAATCTGACAATGTGCTTCATACAGTATACACATTGTGTGCATAATTAGACATTTTGTGCTGTCCGTAATTGTACTTTTGTGCATGCAGGTCAGTTTACGACCATGATCTGTTCACACTGCAAATCTGATATTGACCACATTTATAGCAACAATGTAAAGAGCTATGCAAAAAAAAAAAAATCAGATCTGAGAAAAAAAATCTGATTTGAGCACTAAACCTTGCAGTGTGAATGTAGCTCATGAGATTTTTCCAACATTTCTTTTCAAGATTTAGGTCTCTATACGGCTTGTCCCCTTTTAACCAGAGGGGTGTAAAACAAAATTTAAATACCCAGAAGCTGCATCAAAGGCTTTCCAAATGCTTCACAAAAAAGATTTACAAGGGCTCCAATTCTCAAGCATTCAGATCATTAACTTCCATATGTTGAGCAGAAATAGAGCTGCGAGTCGAGAATTTAAAGAACGCAATGCCAAAATGACTATTTATTAAAGCTAACCAATTACTTTATCAAGTTCTTACCTCCCACCACCAGAGGGGGTTGGCGAGTTGATAGCTTGCACCATGTCAGTAGTAAGGGCATCCAAAAGGCTTGTTATGAATTCCACTTTCTTTCCGTCTGGACACCCTGTAACATTTAGATAAACCACAAGCATTCCCATTTAGACGCAAAGGAGATATTTCAAAATTAAAATAGTCTCAGACCAACTTGTTTTCAGTTACACTCACAGTTAGAGAGGGAAGCTATAATCTGTCTCAGCAACAACAACAACAAAAATGCAACATATGATTGTGTTTTTCTAAAAGTCACATTTGATCTGTGTCTTAGCAGTTCAAAGACTGCATAATAAACAAAAGATGCAGCTTAAGTACACGTGTGAAATGTAAAGTAGCAAATAAGGTAGAGCGACAAGGTGATGAGGGCACTTTCGCAGACCACCGCAGCCCCTGTTAACTTTTACAACACATTGCTGAACACCTTGGGTAGCACTTTTTTCTTCTTCTTTTTTTTTTACTGTCCCAGATGCTCGGCCACAACGGCATGCTAGACTTGAGTCAACGTTTAGACCTTAATTGTGTCTCTTAAGGGGCAACTTGAAACAGAAGAATGCAATAAAGTAATCTCAGTTTACATTTTAACTCTGGATCATTTTAGCGCTGTGTCCTCTATCTCGGTCCCATTAACTCTCTTGATTTCCTAATTTTGCTGGCTCAGGGCAGGACGGGAGGTGGGGCCATGGGGCTCACCAGGTGACTTCAATTAGCATCTGTAAGGTTTGGACAACTGTGATGACGTGCCGGCTCGGTGCTTCTCAGCCCGACTGTTAAATTAGAACATATGGAATCAAGACTTCTTGTCAAGGTTGCCAAACTGTGTTGAACAGACACATGCTGTCTTATTTCGCATACCACACCCTAAAAGTATTGAGAATTAAGAAGTACATACTTTTGAGTGTGTAACAGAAGAGTATGCTTAAGCTTTGAGACATACTACTGCATCTGTAATGAGTCCCTAGTTGTGTTTAGCAGTACACGAGCGCACATCATGACTTTGCCAAGTACGATGCAATCCTGGATTAACATCCATGTTGATGCTGGAACATCATTTTTGTTTGAAAATGTAATCCCTTTCTATTTCCCTACCCCTAAACCCAACCATAACCGGTATTAGGGAGGTTACTTTGGAAATGGGATAGATTACGATTACAAATTACCCTATTTAAAATGTAATACGTAGTTTTTCAATTACTTTATGAAAGTAAAGTAACTGATTACATCTGATTACTTTTTGATTACTTTTACGTTTCTAATAGATATATTCAACTAAATCATATTCAAGCTTTTATACCATGCAGGTGTGACCTTACAGTAGTTCTGTTTACTGTTAGAATTTCAACATCTTTCATCTCTTGAATTAAATTATATGAATTTTAAAGTACAGCCACCACAAAACCAGACCTTATAACAAAAACATTGTTTACTGTTGTTACAAAATCAAAACTTTAGTTAGTTGTGCAGGGTGATGTTTGTGGCATTTGCAATAAAAAAATACATCTAAGCTATTTTTGCAATTTTCATTTTTAAAATGAAGCTACTTAAATCCAAGTCAATCATATCTTAATGCTCAATTGTTCAGTTATTTACTGTAAATAATATGCTGTACTAAACAGAAACAAACTATAGTATAAAACAGCAAACACAAAAAATCCAATAAAACCAGGTGTTACATATTTAAAATACTATAGTAATTTATA
>CAIGQZ010001535.1:921045-931933 GCA_903798205.1 Danio tinwini | reverse complement strand
ATTTATTTATTATTCTTCATTAATAAATTACACTATATAATGTAGTATCATTGGTAAATATCATGAACTAAAATTAGTTACCATAGTATACTTCAGCCTTTACTACAGTAAACTACGTATATACAGTTGAAGTCAGAATTATTAGCCCCCCTTTGAATTTTTTTTATTTTTTCAATATTTCCCAAATGATGTTTAACAGACCAAGGGAATTTTCACAGTATGTCTGATAATATTTTTTCTTCTGGAGAAAGTCTTATTTGTTTTATTTTGACTGGAATAAAAGCTTTTAATTTTTTAAGAACCATTTTAAGGTCAAAATTATTAGCCCCTTTAAGCATTTTTTTTTTTGATAGTCTACAGAACGAACCATCGTTATACAATAACTTGCCTAATTACCCTAACCTGCCTAGTTTACCTAATTAACCTAGTTAAGCCTTTAAATGTCACTTTAAGCTGTATAGAAGTGTCTTGAAAAATATCTAGTCAAATATTATTTACTGTCATCATGACAAAGAAAAAATAAATCAGTTATTAGAAATGAGTTATTATAACTATTATGTTTAGAAATGTGTTGAAAAAAATCTGTTCAACAGGGGGCTAACAATTCTGACTTCAACTGTATATAGACCTCCTCTCCCTCAGTCATCTTTCCATCAAGCAAGATTCTTGTGTCAGCACAATGGTTGGCGACATCACTGACCAGAGCGAGAGGTGGCAGTAACGCACCAAAACATATGTTGCCGACCACCATAAAACAGGAAGAAGAAGAAATCACTATTCTCGCCATCATATGGAGTTACTTTCATCAGCTCTGTAACTGATCACTTATTGATCCATGATCTGTAAGTGTAGCTTGTGTGGACACTACTGCGCTACTTGACTAATAAAATAGC
Organism: Danio tinwini; assembly: GCA_903798205.1. Classification (NCBI taxonomy): domain Eukaryota; kingdom Metazoa; phylum Chordata; class Actinopteri; order Cypriniformes; family Danionidae; genus Danio; species Danio tinwini. The sequence goes on along the minus strand of CAIGQZ010001535.1, from coordinate 931,040 downwards.
TACGCTACTGAAAAGCTTTTTGGTTTATAAAGTAGCGATGCTACCGCCACATTACTGAGAGATGTAGTTAAGCTAGTAGCATCATTACTTATAGCATAGCTACTGCCCAACACTGTTAATGTGATAAAAGGATGGTTGTAGTAACCTAATGCTTTCAGCGGCAGAGAGGATTAATGTAACTGGTAGACGTGGTGCGCAGCAATCAAACCGGAAAACCAATCAAAAGCATCAGAATAGCAGCGCTTTAATAAATGGCCTTAGCAGAAGGCATTGTGCATATCAAAAACAGGCAAAGCAACATATTTAAATGTAACCCCTTTTTTAATCTTTAACATTTTCATAAGTAACTGTAATTTAATTACACATTTTTTTCTTAGTAACAGTAACAAATTACTGTTATTTTTATTTTGTAATTAAATTATGTAACGTCGTTAAATGTAACTAGTTACTCCCTAACACTGACCATAACTGTAAATTATTCCCAAAATCATAGGAAATAATAGTTGGATAACAATCATGTAGAAGTGCAGACACCTAACCGTAAACCTAAACTTAACATAAACATTAAACCTATCGCATAATTCTGATTGGCTGATTGGAATGTTGTTCCAGGATTAACATAGATGTTACTCCATGAACGATTTGATGAGATCAGGTTGGCAACACATGAGCAGCTTTACACATTTGTAACCCCCCTTCCTGCAGCCAGGGGATGATGGGATGTTTAAAAAAACGTATACCATCTCTCAGCTTTTTCAAACATCTATTTGCCCTCAAACGAAAAATAAGCAAATAACTTTGAAGAATATCTGGGCCAATTACATCAGCATCCAATTAAAGCTGCTTTATACTTCCGCATCAGGTGCAGGAGTACGTGGTAGGACCAGCGTATCCTTTGCACAAGGGGTTCTCTGAAACTGACCCTGATGCATACCCCTTAAAAATGTAACTACATGTTGCGATGATGCCAGAGCACAAGATCTGGGATTGGTCAGCTTGACAGCAGTGATGAGGGTGGGCGGGGCTGTGAGATGTGAGAGCAGAGTGATACTGGGGGCACAAGGATTTACCAAGTCTTGAGCTCTGCGGAGAAGCTCCGGATGGATATGTTTTGTTTGTATTTTATGAATAAAGTTGTTTAATGTCCGACCTCGAGTTTAAGCTACTGCTACAGTAGCACTGCACACATTTCCATTGTATACTTAAAATACCTTCAAAGAAACTCAACACAGTGAAACATAGAAACCCCACTACCTACTAGCATTTTGGAAGTGTTACTGCCCAGCAGGCACAGGATGTCAACATGATGTCAGATTGACGTTGTTCCCCAACGTTGCGGGGATGTTGCATTTTGTTTGGAAATGAAAATTAGGTTGATGTCAGAACCCAATGTCAGGCTAACGTCAATGTCCAGCGTCCAATCTGAAATCAACCAAATATCAAGGTCTAATGATGTTACAGCTTGACGTTGTGTGGATGTGATTTTGGTCACTTTCCAACACAACCTAAAATCAACTAAACGTCATTTGACATCGTTATTGGACGTCAAAATAGTATTATTCGTAGACGCTGGCTGGACATTGAATTTGTCACCTGACGTCACAACCTAAATCTAACCTAATATTAACACCTTATGATGTTGTGTGCCTTTTGGGTGCAGAGAGAGAATTCAGAAGTATAAATGCTTACAATGATCATGTGCAAAGTTTAGCCATGGGGTATAGTGATCACTTACGCAGAAGTATAGATCAGGCTTTATTGTTGCTCTCACCAACAGCCATGTTTGTAGTTTCTTAACAGGCTTTATCTATTTTTAGTAGTTCTAGTCTAATTCACTTCCAACAATGTTTAGTGGACAATTTTAACTATTAGTTAGTAATATGCATCGATCTGCACTTTTAATTGTCTATGGGAAAAACTAGACCATCTAGGTAACTTTGGAATACTCTTCCAAACATACTATGATTTTAGACACATTATTTATTTAGCTAAATACTATTTGGGATGAATAGGATGTTAATTAGGATGCAGCAACAGATTTGGGAACTCTGGTGTAGATCAGCCCTAAGTGTCTTAGTAGGTAGGTCTCAAACATTCAATTTCTTTTCGGCTTAGTCCCTTTATTAATCTGGGGTCGCCACAGCGGAATGAACTGCCTACTTATCCAGCATATGTTTTACGCAGCGGATGCTCTTCCTGCTGCAACCCATCTCTGGGAAACATCCTTACACACTCATTCACACTCATACACTACTGACAATTTAGCCTACCCAATTCACCTGTACTGCATGTCTTTGGACTGTGGGGGAAACCGGAGCACCCGGAGGAAACCCACGCGAATGCAGAGAGAACATGCAAACTCCACACAGAAACGCCAACTGACTCAGGTAGGTCTTATAGTGGAATTTGGCCTGTGGAAATGTTTCTTCTGTATTGTACATGGAACTGAAATTAGTTTCACCCTTCCATTCTTGTGTTGAAATGATGAAACCTCTTTAGAAGTGACTCTTTGTTTTGGTGCCAGGTAGCACTCAAGTAGAGTACATAAAAATAATTTCACTAAAGTCCCCTCAGGCACTGACAGCACCCCTCGGCCCCCCGCTGCTGTCCTCTCCAGTGGTCTACACCATCGTAAACTACACCACACATCTGTTGCCCAGTCAGGAGCCATGTTTTACTCAGTAAACCTACCAGATGGGGAATTAAAAAGGAGTTACGATGAAATTCTAAATGAAAGGGAAAGAAGTGAGAAGCCCCAGAAAGAATTGGAACGAGTGAAAGCCTAATATTTCAAGGGAAAACCACCTTTAAATACTAACATGTGGTACTGCATATTCTGTACTTGATCCTGCAACCATTTGTCAAACATTATTAGCAAGCACCACAAGAAATCTCTCCTTACTTTGGATTTTTTTTCTCTCAACACAGACAAGAAAACTATCTATGAACAAAATAATGTAGTTTGCAGAGAAGCGGAGAGATCAGACACACCAGTAATACTGCTAATTATTATAAATGAAAAAAAAACAACTATAGGCTTTAGCTAGGACATAACCATTATAAACAAACAATCAATACTATATAGTTAATAAAGAGTAGTTTCAGGTACAGCTTTTGGTTAACATATAGAACTTAGTTGGCTATTTTTTTTTTTCATTCCCCTCCACAATTGCAGTAAATGCATACAAGTTACAACATTTTCTGATAACATTTGTAATAAAATGTGCAAAAATACATACAGAATAGTGTATAAGTACGTATGCTGAGATGCACTATGTCAGACGCTCCACTCACCTGTCAGATCTCTGTCTCTGAATGGATCTTCCATCTCTGTATCTCGAGAGCGAGCTGCGCTATCACACTCTGGTTTCTTATACCTGACAGACAACACAAACATTAGGCAATTAGTTCCTTAATTAGTTCTTTTTTCTTCTGTACAAAGCCACAGATGCCATACCTAGAGATCCGATAGCAGCTCTGTACATTTAATTGGAGAAGATTCAGTATAGTAGCATTTTAGAAAAGTTAGAGATCAAATGCCCTTGCCTTTCAGAGAAATGCGCTAGCTAAAAGATCCATATTGATACCTTAATGCACAGTATAGTACAGTACACATTTATGTTCATTTCCACAGTCAAAAGTTCCAAAAAAGCTTACCCTACCATACCCCTTTGGCACCCATTCCAAAGGGCGCCAAGCACAACAGAACAGTACCAAAAGACTCTGTGTGTTTACAGAAAATCATCACAAGTGGGTCCAACAAGGCAGGGAAATAACAACACAGGATGCACCATTTTTAAATACACAACTGCAACATGACACCTTAATAATACAGTGAAGGTGCACAACAAATAAACCATAGTCAACCTGAGCTCAAACAAGCAAGTAGTCACATGCCAAGAAGTAGGAATGCAATATGCTGTAGGTCATGTACTGCAGTGGTCCCCAACTTTTTTTATCACCGCAGACTAGTTAACCTTTGACAATTTTTCGGGGGGACCAGGGGGGTGGACGGTGTATGTAGATTGCTCGGTGACCATCAACCGTTTTCTTAGACAAGCTGAAAAAAATTGCTGCAACTCTGATACAAGTTTTATTTAAAGCCACACTAGTGGCTAAAGCTAGAGGTTGGTCTCTAGCATCAGCTTGTCTACAATGCATGTACAACTTACAACCTTTCTGAACATAGTATTGACATCCATAGTCTTGCCTTGACTGCAAGCCCTCAGAGATGCACAATGCAGAGCACAGCTATCCAAACAAAGAAAGAAATGACAAACTCTAAGTATTTAATTTCATTGTTTGGTCAGATTTGGTTTGTTTGTTTTTATTGCACCAAATAGCACTCAAAATTGAGCGAGACAGACAGAAGAATGCATGACACTGCAGCCTCACACAAGAACAACAAGAAATCTGGGATTTAACGGAACTGTTCAGAACATCCATCCAAAGGATCAAGCTGTCTCCGCATGGTTCAAAGGCAACATGGGCTTAGTGCCTGAAATCAAATTGTGAAGTTCGTTCAGCAAGAACCAGTTGGCTAAACTGGATATTTCCAGAGGGAGGGGAAGAGTAATTTACAAACACAGAGCACATCTCCTGAAGTGGAAAATAAATCAGGGCTCATAATGTTTAGAAACACTTTAGGACTTTTCATGCTTTTAATTTGAGTCCTTTCTAAACAAAATTCAGCGCTGACAGTTGCCCTCATGGAAAAATAAAGACTGCGGTTTTGGAGAGAAAATCGATTGTCATAACATTCCACAACTAAACTAATCAGTCGCTTTGGATTGTATTACTGATGATTGCAATACTTACAGCATTTTGAGATGTTTAGAGCATGCAAGCTCATCCAGAAACACATCGTATAAATAATGGAGTTACAGCGTAAATAATAATGTCTTGAGTCAGAGGCAGAACTGGCCATGAGAACTGTCTGGATGGTCTTTGTCTTACCTTGCAGAGGTTCCAGGTATAGGTCTCCCGGTGTCTACCAGCACACACCAGCAGTAACCTGTAGACTGGTGGCACTGAACTGGCTTGTAAAGGCCCTGCAGGCCGCAGTCGGGGATGAAGATGGCTTCCCGCGGGTTCTGACGAGCCTCATCCTGAGCGGTCTGCCTCTCCTGGTCACAAGAGGGAACTTTCTCTAGAACCATGAGAAACGCACTCAATACATAGAAACTGATGATGCACATTTCAAATATGGTTAACTATCCTATTTAACTATGTAACAGGGAATAAATAACTAAAATATAATTATGCATGCTGAAATAAATAAAAATATTAGTGCTGTTAAATAAATAAAGGTGATTAATCAAATCCAAAATAAAAGTTTGTTGTGTGTGTGTGTACTAGTGGTGGGACGTTATTGGCATTAACGTGCTACGTTGAGACTCTTATCGGGTGATAAAAAAAAATTAAAAATGTATCGCTGTTAATTTATTTTCAAAGTTGGGTTGGGAGCTGGGTCTATTCTACGCAAGCTATGATGACTTTCAGCGTGATATTTTAGCGTGGATGTATACCTGGCCGAATTGTACTGTAGGGGGCGAGAATGAGTCTTCGAACCTGTGTGTATCCGTACTGTGAAATGACCGCATCAAACGTGACGTGCTAACATGGATGCAGTTCACTAGAGTGAATCTGATTAACGTTAGCTCCACATCTAACTATCAGGCACCTGTAGAGTTTATGCGTTTCAGTAAAACATATACAAATAATATGGAGCCGTCTGACAAAAAAAGTGTCCTTCTGAATCAAATCAGCAGGAAGCCCTTCTGGATCTTTCACTTACTTCGAAGACACTACTGACTACGCTTACATGGACATCTGTAATCTAGTTATTTGCTTTAATAGACAATAATATAATGAAGGTGTTTAAGTGAAGTGCTTTCATGTAAGAGTTTCCTGTAATTTTGACTTTAACTGCAGTTCGGATCATTTCATTTCACATGATTGCATTTCATTCATGCCCCCGGGACAAACTGGGGTATTAGATTCAAATAAGGAGTAAGGACTGGTGAGAGTGTTATGGAATTTAATAATGCACGCCGAATGAAAAAAGAAAAAAAACATCAGCATTTTGCGATGTGTGTGTGTGTGTTTGTGTGCGGTCCTCTACTGACAGCTGCATGTGTGGATCTTGTCGAAAAATATGGCGAAAAGTCCTACATGACGGTAATAGTTTAATTGCAGTGTTTACTTCAATAATGCCACTAATATCTGCATACTCCACGTCTTAATGCCATTTCTGTTTAGTTCAGTTATGACTTTAGTCAGATTAAGGTCATCAAATATCACTGTTTCTAGCTTATGTAGGCCTACAGTTCAAAATTCATGTTTAACTGAATAAACAGTTAGTAAACACAAGTACATCTTATTGAACATCATTTATTTTCATCAGCAATTTTCACAGTTTCTCAAGCAGTTTGTGATGCATTTTGGAAACAGGAGATGAGCCCATGGTCTAATGCGCCACCTGGCTTGAGAAACCAGTTCTCAAAAACTTACTTTTAGTCATTATTTGGGTAGCACACATATTCTGAATGCCAGAATTCAAATGAGTCTAATCTAGATTAAGTCCAAGATTACAGTGGGATTAATCTAGATGAAAAAATGAATTAATCTATGCCCACCTATAGTGTGTACTCACTGCTTATTGTTTATACATAAATAAAGTATATAAAATTAGATATAGGTGGCATATATAATTTGTATTAGCTATAAATATTTAATTTATAAGGGGTATGGGATTACATACTGACGTTGTACTGACCACCGCTGTACAAATCCACTAACTGAGCAGAAATCGTCAGCACAAAGGTTGTGACCTATGCTGTCAGATTAAGGTAAAAACTGCTTATCTTTGTTCAATAAACATAACTTTAACTCAGGCTATATCAAAACATTTTGGCATTTTTTTTTTACAAAATTATATAAATTACTATATAAAATACAATTAAAGTGGATCAAAAACCTTTTTCTAAGACAAGGATGGCTACTGCTTCTTCCGGTAATAAAAATGCATGTTAATTTATTATTTTTTCCCCCCAAAACCAATACAAATGTATTATTCTGTTTCATAAACAAGTCACCAGTCTTCATTATTTTTATACACCCTAAAAGGAAATGTTCCTGAGCACCAACTACTCAGAACAGACCGATTTACATAGAGGTAACAACATTTGCAACAAGCGTCTGACTAATTCATTTCACCATTTGCTTCTACTACTGTTTCATTTCAGAGACTAATGATTGACATCATTAATTACAGTTGTTTTTGTTTTGTTTATTGTTTTTACATGGAATAAAATTCCACTGAACCCAAAAACCAGTTTAAGCTCTGTCATCAAAATGATTTAGACTCTACTAAGATCAGCGACGATAAAACATCCCCAAAATGATGTTAGAGATTATACACTTAAACTCTTTCAAGAGCCATCTTTTCTGAAGTTCTCTAACACATTAGGATTTAATTTCCTAGGATTTATTAACACAAAGGACACATGAGAGATGTTCTTTTAAATGTTTTAACGCCTTGTCTCATAAATCTCTATTTATGTTGAAATCCATTTAGTACATTGCTCACTTGTAGTGCATCGGGCCAAGTATAACAACACCACATGTTGAGGCTAATCCAGCTAGCAGGGTGCTGAAGAGTTTTTTAGCACTTCTGATTCATGTCACTTTTAATCAGAAGTTTAGTGAATATCGTGCTGCAAGAACAGTCCTCAGAACCGCGGTTCCCCACGGCACAGCAACCCGGCACACTCAAGCTGTTAATCATTAGATTGCACAGATGCTTAAGCTATACAAAACTCTCTCAAGTCTTCTAGATTTCCATTGTATGCCCTTGGTTTCTTTTTATTCAGAAATACATAACTCAACAGAAATACCTTTACCTGTGATTTCCACAAAAATTATGTGTGATTGGGTAGAAACTTCCCAATATGACCTCAAAACACTTTCAGCACAAGATTATGTTTATACAAAAGACTTAACAAATGTTTATAACAGATTACATAATGTTGGAGTAGTGGACACTTTACAGTAAAGTTCCTAATTCCTAATTAAAAATGTAATTCATTTTAGTGAAGAGTGCACAAACATGAACTACATTCAAGACTGTTGTGCTAACCTGAGTGTTCATTATGTGTTGATGTGACTAATACTTTAACTAACACATTGCTATATTTGTAAGTTTACATAAACAAAGATTTAATATTGGTGAATAATTATGTGTTGTTCATTGTTAGGTCATGAGTAGGCCCACACAGAATCTGCGCGCACAGAATTCCGCAGATTTTTCGCTGATTTTCCGCAGATTTTTAGTCCATCATTAATTATGTTTATTTACTTACAGTTAACTATTTACTGTTAATCTAATTGGATTTGCATTTTAAACATTGAATAAAAGTTAAAAAGATAATATTTTTTATTTCACATTTTAAGGTTTTAGTTATGATACTCCTAAAATAATTCCGTAGAAATCCGCAGATTTTCACCAAAATTCTTAGCAGAAATAGCAAAAAACGTCCGCAGATTCCGTCTGGCCCTAGTCATGAGTAAATAAATATGAACTAATTAAGCTGTTAGAATAGGAGTCCATCAGAATATGAGTAAAGGAACATTAACAAAGATTATGTAATGCTGTTGTTCGTCATTAGTTTAATGCATTACCTAACATGTTAATATATAGCTAGTTAACATTAGCAAATATTAGAATACAATATGACACCATTTTCCAGGCTGAGGAAAAAACTACAATCATTCCCAGTTCCTGTGGTGTGAAAAAGCCCATGAAAACGAGCGCCACAGCCAATAGCTGTAGGAACTATGAAAATGTTTGTCTGTTGTGAAAGCACTTATTGCTATGAAGCAAAACTCTGTTTGTCCAAACAATCCCACATAGCTAAATTTCTCTGGCCCACAGTCAATCAGCTTTTGCTTTGCCCACATGTACCCACAAAGCAAACGGACTTGGCCCAAATGTGGCCTCATTATGGCACTGCTGGCGTGTTGCCGGCACTAGCATGCGTAATGTCAGTCGAATGTGGGCCATGCATGGCAATGATGGCACTGCATGCATGACGGCAAACAACATTTGGGCCAGTTGTGGATGGGAGGTGTGTGGCCCAGATCAGTGTAGCGATTGTTCATATTGTTTAGGTAACATTAGGCTGGGTTATGGCTCAGTCTTTTGAGGTTTCTGGTTAAAGGGTGGTGTTGATATGGTTAACTTATAGCTGAGAATTAGTACCAATAATAAACCTGTTTTGGCCCAGTTGAGGGCCAGTTAAGGGTAATAAATTGGCTGAGATTTGGGCCGGTTATGGCCAATGTGTGGCACTTGTCTTTAATTCAGTTATGGGCCACTTCAGGACCGTCATTCTTTGTGGTACTTGGGCCAAAGGAAAGGTTGTTGAGTGGCCCGGAGCTGGGCCAGAAAACATTTGCTATGTGGGAAAAATTAGGACACAATATGACACCAGATTTAAATTCCATTAACATTAACTTACTTTGTGTTTCTGTCCTGTAACACTTTTAAATACTACTGTATGCTGATGTTTCTTATGGCGTGCTTTCAGCCAATCAATGTTTAATTATGCCTCAGTTGTTTCTTATTGTGCTATTTATCATTCTTAGTTCCTGTGGTGTGAAAAAGCCCATGAAAACAAGCCAATAGCTGTAGGAACTATGAAAATGTTCCTCTGGTGTGAAAGCACTTATTGCTATGAAGCAGAACTCTGTTTATCCAAACAATTCCACATAGCTAAATTTCTCTGGCCCAGATCTGGCCCACAGTCAATCAGCTTTTGCTTTGCCCACATGTACCCACATAGCAAACGGACTTTGCCCAAATGTGCCCTCATTATGGCACTGCTGGCGTGTTGCCAGCACTGGCATGCGTAATGTCAGCTGAATGTGGGCCATGCATGGCAATGGTGGCACTGCATGCATGACGGCAAACAACATTTGGGCCAGTTGTGGAT
>CAIGQZ010001535.1:874689-906824 GCA_903798205.1 Danio tinwini | reverse complement strand
ACACACACACACACACACACACACACACACACACATACACACATACACACACACACACTATGGTCAATTTCAGCTTAACCACATCACCTACTGTATACCTCATGTTTTTGGACTTGTGGGGGAACTGGAGCACCTGAAGTAAATCCATGCGAACACGGGGAGAACATGCAAACTCACACAGAAATGTTAACTGACTCAGCCAAGGCTCGAACCAACGATCTTCTTGCTGTAAGGTGATCATGCTACCCACTGCACCACCGCGACGCCCATCACATGATCTCTTATAATAAAATCACATGCCTTTTTTAATGCACATACTGGAATTTGTTCGGTAAAAGTGTTTCCATCGTAGTTTATGAATTTTTTTCTTATCTAATAAAAAGTTAGTCCTACTCAGTTATGCGCAGGGCTTGATTTGATCCGGATCCGGCATCTCTGAAATCTGATCCGGCACCTCATTTATCGATCCCTCTCCTCAACCGCCCTCCTCCCCCGTCTGCTGTTCACTTTCACTTTTTTCCGCGACTCCCCAACCCTCTTCTCTTTCGTCCGCGACACCCCCGCCCCGCTCAGATTTGTCCGCGACACCCCTCCGCCATCCACTTTCGTGTGCGACACCTCTCTATCCTCTAGCAACATGCCGGATCCGTTACCCCGATCTTCTCCGGGACCTCTCAATTTACCAATGAAGCACTGGTTATGCGCATATGTTTTTTAATGCACATTTTCAAAATTTATGCACATCTTGGCATTTCCATCAACCAATTTTAATGCGCATATCCAAAAGGTGCATAAAAATAGGTGGATGGAAACGTAGCTACTGTTGCTTTATCTACAAGGACCTAAGGACCCACTAATTAATAGTTGTATATACATTTTTGCTAATCTTGTTTTCCGTTCCAATGAACTATTTTTCCATTATTTTTCAATGTAAACACATTCTTGAAGGACGTGTGCGACCATCGCTGCTTTTTTTAGATGCCATGTCAAGTAAAAAAATAAAAATAAACTTTAAATTGCAGTGCTGCTCATCACTGTCAGTACCAAAGCAGTGGACACTCAGAGGTGTGGAGGCACACAGTGCTGTGTCTGGATATGCTCATGCTTTGTGCTGCACTTTTTTTTTTTTCAAAACATTCCTGAGTGTTGTGTGTCATGTTTTTTTAGAAGCAAAGACGCAGTATGAATGATCCATGGAAATCTAATAGAAGTCAAACAATAGTTAAAAAAGAGACTAGTCATCAAATAAACAGATTAGACAGAGATCACATATTCCTCCATTTTAACAAGTTAACTTCAGTGTGCAACAGCTGTGCTTTTTAACTTTTGGTCCTTTTTAAATTTGCTAACCAGTGGGTGCTTACCTCAGAATCAACAATCTGCCAGAGCTACTTAATGAAATGGTGTGTTGCAATGAGTGGGGTCAAAACTTTGTAGAAGTAAAAATATAGAATCTTGATTGCATTGTAAGCAATGTGAGGATTGGCTATTGAGGTGGGGGTTGAATTTTTCCAAAGTACAGTTGAAGTCAGAATTATTAGCCCCCCTGAATTATTAGCCCCACTGTTTATTTTTTCCCAGATTTCTGTTTAATGGAGAGCCGATTTTTTTTAACACATTTCTAAACATAATAGTTTTAATAACTCATTTCTAATAACTGATTTATTTTATCTTTGTCATGATGACAGTAGATAATATTTGACTAGATATTGTTCAAGACACTTCCATACAGCTTGAAGTGACATTTAAAGGCTTAACTAGGTTAATTAGGTAAACTAGGCAGGTTAGGGTAATTAGGCAAGTTATTGTATAACGATGGTTTCTTCTGTAGACAATCGCAAAAAAAAATAGCTTGAAGAAGCTAATAATTTTGGCCTTAAAATGCTTCTTAAAAAATTTAAAACTGCTTTTATTCTAGCCAAAATAAAACAAACAACTTTTTTCCAGAAAAAAAAAAATATTATCATACATACTGTGAAAATGTCGTTGCTCTGTTAAACATAATATGGGAAATATTTAAAAAAGAAAAAAAAAAACTCTAAGGGGGGCTAATAACGCTAACTTCAACTGTATATGCTGATTTAGGGATAATTATTGGATTGTGACCTACAATTACAGTGCAATGGGCTATTTCAAAAGACAAGCGATTCTCAGAGACAATCTATTTTTAACATAACTTTTGCAGAATGATAAACACACCAATATATGACTGTGCTTACTTGTAGTGCTTACTGTTTAACTTCTATATGCAAGCATATCCATCTATTAAAGTGCATACTGAGTCTAATTTGACTATACCTAATTAAAAACAACTAATTCACAAGAAAAATGTCCCTTCCAAACGCTTACGTTTTCAAAGTAGATTAGATCTGCCAGTTTCAGACTACCTTTTTTCCCATGCATCTCTGCTGGCCGCAATCATGGTTGGAACCAGGGCTTTACATTAACACCCGCCAACCGACAAATCGGGTAGATTTCGGTTGTGACGGGTTAGGCAGCCACTCCCACTAGCCACTTCGGCTGGCTGAAACGTATTTTTAAATTGCCAGTGCTGGCTTTTCATCACTACAGATTAGACTGTTTATGTGTTTATGACCGTTTGTCTATATGTGTAATGTGATTTTAGAATCGAGAAGCAGCATGACTGACAAAAACAGCTTTTCGTGCGAGCAAAAGAAAGCAGGTGAATAACAAATGAGAGGATCACGCGCATGGTGAGAAAGGCTTTCCTCACTCACCGACGAGGGCTTTAGTGTCGTGCGCATCAAATCATCTGTGCGCGCGACACTAAAGCCTGTTTAAAAGCTCCTGTGCCGTTTCCTCAGTCGAAGCAACCGTGCCTGGAAACGAAACTAGTGCGACGCTCGTGCACCTACAGTCCTTCAAAGGCTTGAGATTCTTTGTAAGCAGCAGCAGTTGTTGCCGCTTTCGCTTTAACTGTTCTTTGAACAGATTATTAATTGGCCTAACATTAACCGTGTGCGCGGCATCATCCTTTAATTATCGCGCACAGAATGTTTTTTTAGATGCTTTCTTTTGATTGCTGTTATTTTTGTTAATATAGTTTAATAATCATTCTTTACAATAATATTGCTTTAATATGTTGTTGTATGCAAAGTTAACTAGTGATCTGGAATCCCGAACAGACCACGTGCGTTAGAATATATATTTTTAAATGTCAACTGTTTTGTTGAATAAAAAGTGTATGCATACAGCAGTATTTTGCTTGTTTTGACACTTGTTTTTTTTTAATTTGTGACAGGGAAATAATTTGTTTGATGTGGCCAGAGAAAAAAAAAAAAAAGGTAAATCCTTATTGTGTTGAGCCCTAAAAAAAATCCTGTGAAAGAAAACTAATTGCAATGCAACACTTTTTTTTTTTTTATGAGAAAACAGCCCATTTGCTTAAGCTCATTGAGTAAGCTCATAAACAAAAAAAAACTGTTAAATGATTGAGGAGGCAAGTGGAAAAACACAAAATCTAAATGAAGTCATCTTAGCATGCCAAAGTCAAATTATGCATATACTATATCTTTCCCTACAACAAAATTGTGGCTAGTGAAAATGGAGAGTGGCTAGTAATGGTGGAAAACTACTAGCCACAGTGGCTGGTGATCAAAAAAGTTAATGTCAAGCCCTGGTTGGAACCATTATTATGGTTATGTTTATATTAACTTATTCTTTTTTATTACATTATTACTATTTAAGATAAAAAATCAGTGCAAGCACATCTTGCTTTGTTAATTGTTTCGTTGGGATGAGATGTTAATAGGAAGATTCTAATAAGTGTACATCAGAGAACAGTACACAATATGAAAAGGTAGCTCATGACCCTTTTAAGGTTTCAATTGATAGATGGATGGATGAATGGATTCTCACCTTACTTTCTATGGTTTGAACTATGGATGGGTGAATGGATGGACAGATTCTCACCTGACTTCCTACTATTCGAACTGTTTTGTTTGTTCTCCTTGTACACCAGCTGCTTAATCCACAACGTAGGAGCAGTAATCTCTGTGGTTAAAATGAAAATGGAAAAAAACACAATTATTGGTCATAGCGATGTGCGTTTGTCGTGTTGCTTTGTTTTTTTTCAAGGTGTCCGGACTTACCCTCACCTTCTGGCACAACATGCGGCTCCATGGTTGGTGTGGGCTTGGAACCATCATCTGGATTGAGGGTGAGAAAGAAACGGAAAGAGACTACCATTATTGAGGTTAATACAATCTACTCTCCACAACTGTTGAATGATTGGGATTTGCACATGGCCCGGCCAATAGCACAGAAAACAAAGTGGGTGAGGGATAGAGGGTACACAGTGGGAAAAGGAAAGTGAGAAAACACAGATATATAACAGTGTTCAACCACTCAGTATCACACACACACACACACACACACACACACACACACACACACACACACAAAAACAAGGCGCACTGTTTAGACTGTGATTCAACTGTTTAAAATAAGGTAATTAGTGCTAAAATTGTCATGATTATTAACATTAAAATGTTAAACATCCTACAGTACTTACCCATTTATGTTCTATTGCATTCTGGCTGATTTCCTTGTGCTCACATCATTGTAGGCTCTGGCAGTGGACGGGCCAAAACCACAGTGCTACTGGCACAATGAGGTGGCAACAAAAACCAATTCAAAGAATATCAGCAATTTGCTAAACTGAATTACATGAGATTACGATAAATGTCTGCAAAGCAGTGTCAATGTTTATTCATGCTTTTTGACAGTCAATTTTGCTTTCCTTTAAACAAAAAGTTCCCTCAAATCTGAAAATTTACTCGCCCTCAAGTGGTTATAAACCTTTGTGACTTTCTTTATTCTGTTCAACACAGAGGGAGATTTTTAAAGAGAGAGCTCACAGAGCACAAAGAGAAATACTTTAGATGATTCTGAGTAAGCTTTTATAGCTTTGCACCTACCCTGTGAACCAGGGGTGTCCAAACTCAGTCCTGGAGGGCCGGTGTTCAGGAGAGTTTAGCTCCAACCCTAATCAAACACACCTGAACCAGCTAATTAAGCTCTTACTAGATATACTAGAACAGGGGTGTCCAAACTCGTCCTGGAGGGCCGGTGTCCTGCATATTTTAGTTACAAGCCCAATTAAACACACCTGAACCAGCTAATCAAGCTCTCTCTAGGTATACTAGAAACTTTCAGGGAGGTGTGTTAAAGGAAGTTGGAGCTAAACTATGCAGGACACCGGCCCTCCAGGGCCGAGTTTGGACACCCCTGTGCTAGAAACTGCCTGGCAGGTGTGTTGAAGCAAGTTGGAGCTAAACTATACAGGACACCGGCCCTCCAGGATCGAGTTTGGACACCCCTGCTGTAAACCATGTGAATTATGTTTTACCCTCCCACAGAAAAAAAACCCCACTGGAAATGTCAAAGTTTTCGCAAGAATATGATTTTCCCCTCCACCATGGCATTGAACTGATCTGTCAGTGGTTCTCGCAATACTGCAGGTATGGTTGTGTTCGTTATTCATTCATTAATTTTCTTTTCGGCTAAGTCCCTTTATTACTCCGGGGTCGCCACAGTGGAATGAACTGCCAACTTATCCAGCACTAGTTTTACGCAGCTGATGCCCTTCCAGCTGCAACCCATCGCTGGGAAACATCCATACACACTCATTCACACTCATACACTACGAACAAGTGTTAGCCTACCCAATTCACCTGTACCGCATGTCTTTGGACTGTGGGGGAAACCGGAGCACCCGGAGAAAACCCACGTGAACGCGGGGAGAACATGCAAACTTCACACAGAAACGCCAAGTGACCCAGTCGAGGCTCGAACCAGCAACCACCTTGCTGTGAGGCGACAGCACTACGTACTGCGCCACCGCGTCACCCTTTTTGTTATTATACTTAACATATATAATTTTAGTGCATATTAGAAAATCATAGCATGTTATAGTGACCCCAATATCACCCAAAACAAATATGTGTAAAATTTGTATATTTCTTATGTTTTATACAGGTAAATAACCCTGGGGTCAAATTGACCCCAAAGAACACTGATGTGGCAAAATGTGTACAGGGCATTACAAAAATAATATCATGTTCATTTTTTGTTTAGCAAGTTTTCTCCATTAAATTAGGAAAAGGTCATTAAATTAAGGGGGGAAACACAATGCTAATTATACATGCACATTTGTTAAGCATAGAATGGGGTCAAATTGATGCCAAGGATAATAAGAGGGTTAATAAGCGCTGAAAAAAAATATCCATTGACTTTCATAGTAGGAAACACACATATTATTGAAGTCAATGCTTACAGGTTTTCACCTTTCTTCAAAATATCTTCTTTTGTGTTCAACAGAAGAAGAAACGGGTTTGGAAAAAGCTGAGGATGAGTAAATTATTACATTTTTAGGGGGTGACCTTTAACTTTAATCGTTTAAAGGGCACCTATGGTGAAAAATCTACTTTTCAAGCTGTTTGGACAGATATGTGTAGGTATAGTGTATAGACTGTCATATTGGGCTGATATAAACACACCCATTGCTTTTTTTTTCAATTAAACAACATAAAAACGGTGGACCAATTGGATCGTTTTTGAGACCGACCGCAACTTAAAGTAGAAGTGCGGTTCCCCCGCCCACCAAACTGATTGACAGCTGCGTATTAACATACCTTCATAGTAACGTGTATGATCATATCAACAAAACAGGACATGCGCAAAGCAACCGGGAATACAAGGTCTGTTCGGTTTGCTTGGATCATCAATCATCATCAAATGTGATCAAGAGTGAGTTTTAAAAGTTTAAAACGTTTTAAAACAGTGCATGTGTGTAATGAAAAACAGCATTGGTGCATAAGGCATATGCTTATTTCACGCGGCCGCCATTTTAATACACGAAAGTGAGGCTGCGGTGGGAAGAAACTCGGAAGTATAGGATCAGCACTGTAAACATTGCAACAACCTGCTATAGACTACAAACCTCCAGCTGTTGCCGCGATTTCAAATTGCAGATATGGTGTAAACATCACTTTAATATCATTCAGTTCAGTTTAATTTAAACAAATAAAAGCATATTAGGCATCGAACAACGTCACAATCTCTTTAAGAGTAATATGCTTAAGTGTCCTCCTAGGCTTCAGTTCATGGCACCAGGTAAACACCGTGGGGACGCTTCCCTGCTTCAGCCTATGTAACCCGGCGAGTAATATTAAATACATTTTTTTAAATACCAATAGACTGATTTCACATTTTTAACAGAGAAATCAAGGCTGCGATGGGAAGAAACCCGGAAGTATCGCCTGAGTCACAAGGGAATGTTGTGTACCTGGCTATACATCTTATCAGCGAAGAGAAAGCGACACAAATTTATACTTTTACCACCTTCCAAGTGACCCGAAGATTCGTTCTGAATGAATAGTGAAAATAAAAAGGGATATCGGACCTCATTTTCAGCTAAGTTAAGTGAAAATGCCACTAGTAAGCTAACGTTTTCTTTCTGTAATACTGTTGTCCCTATACTGAAGTTTTAAAAATGTTCATTTCCCGCTAACATTTAAGCATTGCTGAGCGCGTTCTCAAACAGCTGATTTGCCATAGTATTCACCAGTGCTCAGCAGAAACGACTGTGATTGGCCGTGAAGGTCATCAGTTCACCACTCTTAACAGATTGCAAACACAGATACACGAACATTGGAGCATTTTAAATCCGCAAAGATCAGTCAATTCACCAAGCGAATCGCTCGTCTGTGTTACACTCGGTAAACATCAGTGAAGTGCGGTGAACTCACTGACGACCTTCACAGCCAATCACAATCATTTCTGTTGAGCATGTGAACACAATGGCAAATCAGCAGTGTTTAAGAATGCCATCAACAGTGCCTTAAATATTAATGGGAAATAGATTTTTTTTTTCAATTTCAGTACCGAAATTATAAATCTTGACAAGTCTAATCTAGTGAAAGAATCAGTTCATTAACTTGAGTTTGATAAACGGCATCTAAAATGTGTGTTTGGGAAAGAAAACGTTAGCTTACTGGTGGCATTTCCCTTAACTTAGCTGAAAATGAGGTCCGATATCCCTTTTTATTTTCACTATTCATTCAGAACGAATCTTCGGGTCACTTGGAAGGTGGTGAAAGTATAAATTTGTGTCGCTTTCTCATCGCTGATAAGATATACAGCCAGGTACACAACATTCCCGTGCGACTCAGGCGATACTTCCGGGTTTCTTCCCATCACAGCCTTGATTTCTCTGTTAAAAATGGCGGCCGCGTGAAATAAGTCTATTGGTATTTAAAAAAATGTATATAATGGTGCCTTGCACATTCATTATATATCATTCTTTCTTCTAAACCCCATGCAGTGAACTCTATACGCTTATTTGCAAACTAAAGACTAAGGGTGGTCGTGCTTTTTCGTACAGTGCGCTTAAGCTATGGAATGGCCTACCCATCAGCATCAGGAATGCCGCTTCTCTGGACTGTTTTAAGAAACTTCTCAAGACTCACCTTTTTACCTTTGCTTTTAACTTAGATTAATTATTTTTGTTAATTTAATCATCCAGTTGTATTGAATCGTTCATATTTTATTGTTTTATTGTGGTCTTTTTACTGTTTGTATTGTTCTGCTTTGTTTTACTTGTAGCGCTTTAGGTCTGAGAAAAGCGCACTATAAATTAAATGTATTATTATTATTATTATTATTATTATTATTATTATTTCACATGGCTGCCATTTTTAAACACGAAAGCGAGGCTGCGGTGGGAAGAAACTCAGAAGTATTGGATCAGCACTGTAAACATTGCAACAACATGCTGTAGACTACAAACCTCCAGCTGCTGCCACGATTTCAAAATGCAGATATGGTGTAAACATCACTTTAATATCATTCAGTTCAGTTTAATTTAGACAATTAAAAGCATATTAGGCATCAAACAATATCACAATCTCTTTAAGAGTGTCCTCCTGGGCTTCAGTACATGGTACCAGGTAAACACAGTGGGGGCTTTCCTGCTTGCTTGTGTAACCCAGTGAGCAATAAAACACTGTAGTCCTCTGTAGCACACCCTCGTGTTGTTTGTACCCTCGTGTTGTCCCGGTACTGAAGTTTTAAAAACGTCCATTTCCCGCTAACATGTTTGATAAATGGCATCTAAAACGTATCTTTGGAAAAGAAAACGTTAGCTAACTAGTGCAATATCCCTTTTTATTTTCCCTTTCCATTCATAACCGACCCTAGGGTCACTCGGAAGGCGGTGAAATGATAAATTTGTGTCGCTTTCTCTTCGCTGATAAAATATACAACCAAGTACACAACATTCCAGTGTGACACAAGCGATACTTCCGGGTTTCTTCCCATCGCAGCCTTGAATTTGTTTTTTTAATTGCGGCCGAGTGAAATCAGTCTATAGGGTTGAGAGCAACAGACTCCCATACAGTGGCACAAACCCACAGTCCACCTGCTGGTGACATAAACATCTGTTGCACACACACTTTGTCTTCATTGCAGCCCTGTGCAGAAGAGGTGAAACGAGATCTGTAAAAACAGGGGCAAACTCCATACCGAAAACACAACCGTCTCCCACCACAGTGCTACAATCCTAACCGCCCTCTCAGACCCCTATACACCACCCTCGGGGCCTGTAAATGACAATCTGGCTTTCCTGAGTTAGGGCCCACAAAAGTAGGTGCCTGCCATAGCTGCTGTTAACATCTATATTAGCTGTTTGAGATTTCACTGCTGTAACAGAGACCGGTGAGGCTATGGCAGAGCTCAGCCTTTGATGTGCGCTAAGTTCTTACACCGGCTGTTAAACGGTGACAACTGGAATAGGTTTTCATCCTTTACGGTCCTTAGAGAAACTTAAGCTTGAAGTAAACCTGGACAGAAAGTTGAATCATGCCAATGAACATGTCAGGACAAATCTGAAGCAAAAGCTGCTGTCTGTTTGAATGCGTTGAAACATTACAATCTTACACAATAGACCGAGTCAAAATGTAATGACGGTGCAGTTTAGCATTTGTTGGATTTGCTTGTTTTCAATAGCACTCATACATACACAACACACACACACACACGCACACACTCACATTTCTGCAAAATTCAACTCACCTTTTTTGCCAGAGCTAGGAGGTCCTGGTGGCTTATCGGTTACTGACCCTTTAAAGAGAGAGCAGAATGTTTACTCAGCTTTTGCAACATACTACGGTAACCGTTTCACTTCAGGAGGACAGGAGAAAATACATACAACTTGCAGTTAACACAGCATGCACTTTGGAAAAGCCAGATATACAGTTGAAGTCAGAATTATTGGCCAATTACATTGTTCACAGTCAAATAAACAGTGGTAATGTTGTTTTCAAGTCACACTTGCAGGTTATTTCAGACCGAATACTCAAAGTGCCGTGGTAAACAATATAGGGAATGTGTCACAAGTTGTCACTGAATGAATGTGTGAATATAAAACCAACTTTAATAACTTACACTTTCACGTTTCCTTCTTAGCATTCAGTGTCCGCAGTTTAATTAACCATATGTAACTGTTTTGCCGAAATCATTGCTGCAATCAAAAACAAGCAATGTGTATGATTCAGCATAGCGTGAACTTACCTGATATAACATGAGAACTGCAGAGTCGAGCATTTCTAATTAGGTCGTCACTTCATTCAGCTCCCTTTTAGGTCTGCAGTCGACATTGAAAGCAGTGTGGTGTATGGTAAAAGGAAAGTTTTCTATTATTCTATCGAATTTGGCATCCTACCGCAAAACACGACATGTTTACTATTGCAGCCGGTCTTTTTTTGCAACCGGGGACCCGTGTGACGTCATGTGTGACGTAGGTTGGTAATTCATCTATACGGTCATAAATAGCATGTAATGGTTTAGTAATGAGTTTAATTCCTGCACACCGCCGGACAAGCACTAGTCGCTTTTAACACATGAGAGAGGGTTCTGCTGTCATCTTTAAGGTGCACGTGCTTGTGTTTCAGGAGGGCTCTAGACGGCAGGGGAGGGACAGAGATTTATGCTAACTGGTTTGCATTGTGGAAGATCACCTACTGCACCTTTAACATAATAACATGCACTTTAAGCTGAATACTAGTGTCTTGCAAAATAAGTAGAGCGATACTATGTACTGTCATCATGGCAAAGACCAAATCAATTAGTTATTTGAAATTAGATATGAAAACTATTATGTTTAAAATGTGTTAAAAAAATCTCTCAACAATTGATAATTGGGAAATATTGCTGAAAGAAATCAAATTTCACAGGAAGGTTAATAATTTTGACTTCAACTGTATAAAGGAAAACAGGGGAATCAGATTGAAACAAATTAAAAGCCCAACCAAAATTCAACCATTACCATCAGACTGCTCAGAAAGCACATTGTCACTGCTGAACATGACACAATCTCACAGCAATTTGTAGCATTATATTTTAGTGGCTAATTCCTATGAATTTGTATGATCTCATTCATATATTTAGTAGGATTTGCTCATCCCCCAATGACGGTTGGGTTTAGGGGTGGGATGCACGCCTCCTTCTGAAAATCATATATTTTGTTAGCGCCGATAGCCTAGTGGTCAATGCGCCAATCCTAATCCTACCCACACTCTCTCTTCAACTTCATTTTCTTTACTCTCCTATCATAGAATTCAATCTTAAACTATACAAATTTGGCCGACGCAGTGGCGCAATAGGTAGTGCTGTCGCTTCACAGCAAGAAGGTCGCTGGTTCGAGTCTCGGCTGGGTCAGTTGGCATTTCTGTGTGAGTTTGCATGTTCTCACCGCATTCACGTGGGTTTCCTCTGGGTGCTCCGGTTGCCCCAACAAGTCCCAAGACATGCGGTACAGGTGAATTGGGTAAGCTAAAATTGTCCGTAGTGTATGAATGTGAATGAGTGTGTGTGGATGTTTTTCAGTGATGGGTTGCAACTGGAAGGGCAGCCGCTAGGTAAAACATGTGCTGGATAAGTTAGCGGTTACTTCCGCTGTGGCGACCCCAGATTAATAAAGGGACTAAGCCGAAAACAAAATAAATGAATAAACAATACAAATTTTTAATTTTTGCACAAATTAAATCATATGAATCTGCACAGATTAGACAATTTTTGAAAAAATAGTTACATTTGCTTTTGAGATCAGGCTGAAATTGTTATTGGACATAATTAATATTTATTATTTTATTATTATTAGATTATTTAGGCGTCAAGGTAGCGCAATAGGTAGTCTGATCGCCTCACAGCAAAAAGGACGCTAGTTCGAGCCCCGGCTGGTCAGTTGGCATTTCTGTGTGGAGTTTGCATGTTCTCCCTGTGTTTGCGTGGGTTTCCTCCGGGTGCTCCAGTTTCCCCCACAGTCCAAAGACATGTAATATAGGTGAATGGGGGAAGCTAAATTGTCTGTAGTGTATGTGTGTGCATGCAAGAGTGTATGGATGTTTCCAGTGGCGGTTCTAGTTTAAATGGCACCCTGGGCGATACCACCCCAAACATACCCCTTCCCCATCCCCCAAGAAAAAAGACACTATGTGGTTGACTTTATATATATTTTAAATATTCATTCATTCATTTTCTTTTCGCCTTAGTCCCTTTATTAATCTGGGGTTGCCACGGCGGAATGAACCGCCAACTTATCCAGTACATGTTTTACGCAGCGGATGCCCTTCCAGCTGCAACCCATCTCTGGGAAACATCCACACACACTCGTTCACACTCATACACTACGGACAATTTAGCCTACCCAATTCACCTGTACCGCATGTCTTTGGACTGTGGGGGAACGCGGAGCATGTGGAGGAAACCCACAAGACGCAGGGAGAACATGCAAACTCCACACAGAAAGGCCAACTGACCCAGCCGAGGCTCGAACCAGCGACCTTCTTGCTGTGAGGTGACAGCACTACCTACTGCGCCACTGCGTTACCTATATTTTAAATATATACATTTAAAATAATTATTATAAATGCATTTAAATATTTATGTATTTATTTTCAATACATATAACTTTATTATTATTATTATTATTATTATTATTATTATTATTATTATTATTATACAATTTTTATTCTAAATAAATAACATAAATCAATCCTAAATGTAACTGAAAAACAATGTAAAGACACAACTGGAGAGATATTCTAAGACTTTTGCATGAATATTAATTATGACAGTTCTATAGAATACAAAAATATATGTTTTATAGAATTATCTGCTGTCTTAGACCCGACTCATGGCCGAAAATTAATGTTATGAAGTCTTAGTTATCTCCCTGACTTATTATTCCTCCTTTCTGCTTCATAGCCATGCTTAGTCAAAGTAACACCATCATCATTTGATATAAACTTTGGTTTTGTCGACTTGCATGTCGACGCATATCGGCATGCATGCAAACAACTGAGATCAGCGCATGTGAGGCGCACGAGAATGGCTTTCTGAAGCATTATTTCGGTTGCACATAGAGAATAACAAACGTGTGTGTGCAAAAGTCGCCAAATGTGAACAGCCCCTAACATCTTTATTTTGGGATAACCACTGTAAATTAATACACTTGCATAAAGTTAATCTTATCTCAAAGCTGTTACTGGGGCACTTTTTTTTGCACTCTTTTTTTTTTGCATCTCCCCATGCCGCCCCTAACAAGATGCCGCCCTGGGCGATCGCCCATATTGCCCATGCCTAAATCCACCACTGGATGTTTCCCAGGGTTGGGTTGTGGCTGCAAGGGCATTCGCTGCCAAAAGCATATGCTGGATAAGTTGGCGGTTCATTCCACTGTGGCAACCCCTGATTAATAAAGGGACTAAGCCAAAAAGAAAATGAATGAATGAATGAATGAATTAGATAATTTTTGTAATTTCAATCCCCCATATTATTGCAGGCGCCAGGTGCATTCATTCACAATGCATACATGAATACAAGTGCAAACTCCACACAGAAATGCCAACTGACCCAGTCGGCACTCAAACCAGCGACCTTCTTGCTGTGAGGTGACAGCGTTAACAACTGAGCCACCGTACTGCCCCATTATTATTACTATTTATTCTACCATTTTATTTTTGGCTTAGTCCCTTTATTAAACCAAGGCTGCCACAGCGGAATGAACCAACAACTTATCCAGCATATGTTTTACACAGTGGATTCCCTTCCAGTCGGCAACCCATCACTGGGAAACATCCACACTCATTCACACATACACACACACACACACACACACTATGGTCAATTTTACCTGTACCACATGTCTTTGGACTGTGGGGGAAACTGGAGCACCGGAGCACCACGCAAACACGGGGAGAACATGCAAACTTCACACAGAAATGCCAAGTGACTCAGCCAAGGCTGGAACCAGCAACCTTCTTGCTGTGAGGCGAACGTGCTACCCACTGCGCCACCGCGTCACTGCATTATTATTATTGTAGTTCATTCTCAGTTCTAATGCACCAGATTGTAATCAGTTTAAATGGTAGTCTCTGTGAATGTTAAGTATGCTGATGTGCTTTCGCCTAAAGATTAACAACGTGCGCTAGCAAACTAACCATTGTAAATTTAGATTTCACACAGACTTTACATTTTGAATGGCACAACAATACAGCGTCTGCGAGTTAAGCTCCTTTATAAATATCGGTGTACGTATTTGAATGGCTTTTTCTGTCTGACTAGCGTGGAAACAACATTCTGCAATGAGATCTTAAGGGCTTGAAACACAAAAGAAACAATCAACAATCACATTGATCCAAGAACGTGCAAAAGCTCAGGATTGAAGGCATGCATAAATTCAAGATTAGACAGTCAAACCAATTAAAACACTGGAGAGAAAGAGAACTTTAAACAAAAGGGCTATTTGGAATGAAATTTACTACCTGACAATCCACTTGTCCCAGCATGAGTTCCCATAAATTCACGGAAGATTCCTGCAAACGTGTGCAAGACATTTCACTTAAGTGGTGATTCATGGGATTCACTCATTTCTGGGACAGGACTGGTCCATCTTTTGAACATTCATGAAACTGAGCCAAGGATGTGTGAGGAAGTGATGTTATGGCCGGACATCATTGCTCGGAACCTCAATGTAAATCTTTTTACAATTGAAAGAAACAGTTATAAAATGACCGTATGCACGACAACAAGCAGCAGGAAGAAAAGCTAAGATTGTACTTGGGTACTTTTTTGTTATTCAAATTATGACGTAAAGGTTGTATTCAGAATTGAACGCTAAATTTCTGCTAAGTATGCAGTTTACACAATTTTTTATTTTATTTTAAAAAGCTAGTATGTGAAATGGTTAATAATATAACACTAACATTTTAAAGGCACGGTATGTGTCAGACCCATTTTTGTTTTGTTTCTCTCCAAAATGGACACCTATTTTACCCCTTTTTTAAGATGTAATATTAATATTATGGTTCTTCTGAGTCGTTGTTTTAGGGGCGTGTTGCTTCACATGAAAATTAGTTTCGACTTCCCGCCCAATTTAACAAGGGGGGGAGCCAAGAGCTCCCCTCTTTGTGTCTGGCAACAGACAGGCAGACAGAGAGAAGCAACATGAGTGAGAGGATCAGCATTCAGCCGTACATGTACGACTCGGACACAGACCAAGCAGAGACTACAAAATCATTTGTGTCTTTGCATAGTTTTACAGCCAACTGTGCTAGTTTAAAGCTCAGAGCTTGTACACCGAGACTAATAACCAAGCACACTGAATTAACTTTGACTGAAGGGCATCACACACCAGATGCACAGCGACACGGCGCACACATGACAGTTGAAAGTATCGCACACTTGCGGCGCAGGTGTGTGTCCCCTGATAGAAACTTATGTTTATAATTCAGAAATGCATGCTGCTGCGTGGCGCATGTCTCAAGCGTGTCTACGACCTGCTTGAGGCTATAACTAAAGGGCGTCATACACCGGATGCGCCGCTCAAAGCCACGACAAGGCACACCAGACACGCACATTCACATGTTATTTAAAATGAAACTATTCAGATAACGCTCTGTGGAGCAGCAGATATATAAACAGTATCCTGAGTAGTGGCTGGGCGCCGCTGACAGCCACCGACTTGCGGCGCCGTTGTGTGTACCCTGATAGAAACCTATGTTTAGAATTCTGAAATGCATGGCGCTGCGCGTCGTTAGTTCGTTATTTCCCATGGAGGGACGCGCACGTAAGGCAACGCGCTCGTGCTTTCTAGCTGCACCTAGATGACAGGGAGCTTCTGTGACCG
The DNA here is from genome assembly GCA_903798205.1 of Danio tinwini. Taxonomy (NCBI): domain Eukaryota; kingdom Metazoa; phylum Chordata; class Actinopteri; order Cypriniformes; family Danionidae; genus Danio; species Danio tinwini. The sequence goes on along the minus strand of CAIGQZ010001535.1, from coordinate 890,614 downwards.
CGAGAAATGCAAACAGCTGCAGTTTAAGGAAGACGCAATAAAAAGTACACATGTATGCAAACCCACCTAAAGTTACAAACACTGGCGCCGAGGAGAGCGCTAACGTGGTGAATGTTAAGCCCAATGAGCCTTACATCTAAAACTAGAGCAAGGGTGTTTCTTTGGTGACGTCGCTTTGACTCACATGCTGAAAATGGCGGCATGAATCAACAAACTGAGGATATGGTAATGCGCACCTGTCAATTAATATTAGTAGGCGGGGGGACCGCGCTCCTACATCAAGTTGCGGTCGATCTCAAAACAGCTCCAATTGGTCCACCGTTTTTATGTTGTTAAATTGAAAAAAAAAGGACTGAGTGTGTTTATATCACCCCAATATGACGGCCTATACACTATACCTACACATATGTCTGTCCAAACAACTTAAAAAGTAGATTTTTCACCATAGGTGCCCTTTAAAACAAGCTAAATAATCTGCCAATAGGGTAAGCACATTAATCTTGTTTTTCCTTTTGACATAAGATTATTTTGCTTACCCAACTGGCAGATTATTTAGCTTGTTTTAAGGAAAAACTCACTTCAGTTTGGCATATTATTTCTTAAAACAAGACAATATGTTCTGCTTGTCTAGAAAAGTCTTCTTGATTTAAGAATTGTTAGATATTTGGACTAGAAACAAGACAAACAATCTAAGTAAGAAAAGCATTTTTTGCAGTGCAAACAAAAAGTCTAAAATGTTTGACAGGTGTTTCTACAATTTGCTACTATTAAACTGAACTTACAATGGCTGAAGGGGCAAACAGAAAGCTCTGAGAATTGTAGCATCAAGGTTAGGTAAGCATGATACGACATGTAATCATGCAATCTCAAGACGCACACACTAGAATGACTAGAACCAGGTGCTCCAATCATAATGTATGACGGGGGACAGTGGTGTTATCTCCAACAGAACAATCAGCGCCATTAGAGCAAAGTGTTCCCGTTCATTTACAAAGAGAAACCCTCCACTGAAGGCAGAAGGAGAAAGCAACGATGGAGAAGAAGGAAAAAATAAAAATATGGTGTAGAATGAAACAGATGTAGGCAGAGATTGATCAAATAAGACTCTGGAAAGACACAGTAAGAGAGAAAAGCAGAGTTGTAAAAAAAATGGTAAAGAAAAATGGATGAACTTTCGGAGTCAGAGCGAGTCCTCCAGGATATTATCCATCACCTTTCGGTTCCATGCACAAACACAGTAGAAGTAAACTAAACAGAGTGGTGGCTAGAGTTTAACATCACGCTGACTCCATCAAAACAAAGAGCACGATTTAAATCAAACAAAGTCTAATGGCTTTGAAAGTGATGGACTACAGGCACGACTGCTTGACCGAGGGACCTGATGGTTTTAGAGGCTCTGCGTTTCAGCGCGACCTAAACACAAAGCGATAATCCAAGCAAACAGTCTAGAGATACTATCTGCATGCATACAGTACCTGAACACACTGGCGTTTTGTTCTGGACTGAAGAGCCGCTGACTGGCTTGCCATCTGTCGTCACGCACCAGCAGTATCCTGTGAGGGTGTGACACTGGACCTGGAGGAGACACAGACGGATGGAGGTGAGAGGAAATTTCAGTAAGCGCTCTTGTATCTCCTGGACGACCTGTGCGAAACGTCCTGGCGCTTGTGCTTTGGGAATACAATTATTCCGAGTGAAAAATGACCTTCATAAACGATGAGGCATTAAAAGCTTAGGCGGACTGGATGATTGCTGCTTAACAAAGTAAAGCTCAGGTGAAGTAGAGGCTGCGAGTCTATAAATGCGATTTAATGTACACTTTCCATTCCAATTCCCGGTGCGGCTGTGCTGATGAGAAACACAGGGAAGTGCAATTTTTTTTGGAGTTCTATCAAGTCTGTTGGAAGGCTAATTTGTCCACTAGGTGGGTTTGCTTAAGGATTCATTGATGTCAGAAGCAACACTTAAAGTGCAGCCGTCCGGAACTCTGACAGACCTGAGAAAATGTGCCATCGTCGTTGCATTCTGGGATGAAAATGGATTCCTGTGGCTTCTTGGCCTGCTCCAGAGCCTGAATCCTCTCGGTCCGGCATTTCGTCTGACCTGCTTCTGCAACACAGTTAGACATTTATCTAATTAGCCACTTGGCATAAAATTTGTGTTTCTAAGAGTGTAAAGTAACTTACCCATACTTTACCACAATAGTCCTTGCTATTTAGAAAGTAGGATCACTGATAAATTAAGTATTTTAAAAACAGCTGTGTGTAATTTGCATACTGCAATTGCATGCCTCATTAAGCAAATTGGTATATTTCATTGCAATATTTCTCATTTATTAGTTAAACTATTTTTAGGCTTTTTATGGGAAATTGGAGTATTGTGTAGTAAACTGTGATGGGATATTTCAACACACATGCAATTCTCAAAGACAACTTCTTATTTATATAATGTGGTCAATTTTGCCAAGAAAGTTTGCATCCCTGCACGATGAATTATCATAATAGATTGCGCTCTGTTGCTCTGTTTAACTTCCATGTGCAAGCAAATGCATCTATTTAAATACACACTATGGGCTCTATTTTAATGATCTAGGCGCAAAGTCTGAAGCGCAGGGAGCAAAAGAATTAAGGGCGTATCCGAATTTATTTTTGCTATTTTATGGACATAAAAAAAAATTCTCTATAAATATATAAATAAATAAAAAACAAAGCTGCTTGCCATTGCGACAGCGATAAGATCCAATTGATGGCCGATCGATGTCACTCAAAAATGGCAGAATCGCGAGGCTGTTCTATTGAATATAAAATTCTATTGAGTGTCGCCTCTTGGTGATTCTAAGCTCTTTGACTGCACTTACTTTTTGTTGACTTTAGAAAAGAGCAGTGCACTGTGTTTTTGTTGCTACACTCAAAAAATATATAATGTTTGCTCGATGAAACTACTTATTTAAAATGAGCTGAAACAACACAATTCTTGAGATTTCATTGGGACTTTATTTGTTTTATGTTCAATCCACATCAATTTGTTAAAAGTGTGATATTAACTTAATCAATTTGTGTTGGGAAACATGAATGACTTGTGTGGAACCCTGCATTTTTTACAGTGTAGGTAACCACTGTATCAACGATTTGCAGAAAGTTGATGTTTTTAAACAGCAGGCTCCCAAAGAGATTCAGCAGAAATGCAAGGCATGTGGTTAGAACGCAAGCTCCCTGCCAACAGAAAAATATTTGTAAGGGTTTTTTTTTTTTTTTTGAAAGGCAAATATATATTTAGATTAACATTTAGCAAAGTATTGTGCACCACTTAAAAAGCTACTAACACTCTACTACAACTCTACAGAGATTATCAGTGTACATTTAACTCAATTTGAGTATAACTTAACACTCCTTGGGTGTACATATGACTCCATTTTTGAGTTAAAATAACACTTTCTAAAGTGTGAAGTTTGTACATTACTCTCAGGGTACATTTAACACAGTAAGAGTTTATTCTTACATCGAATTGGTGTGTGTTACCCTTCAAAGAGTTAATATATTACCTTTTTTCTATATTATCAATTGGTGTGTGTGACATAACAGTGATCAAATATGTTGAAAATAGTTTTAATTTATTAAAGAGCCCCTATTACACATTGATTTCGGTTTTATGGGTCTCCAACAACATACTGAGATGTATGCAAGGTCAAAAAACACGTTCATGGTCTTATAATATGCATTTATTTTTACCTAATTATCCCAGCGACTCCCATATGAATCGTTCAGCGATTAATTTGTTCCCAAACCCCTGCTTAGCGCGAAGCTAATCTGCTCTGATTGGACCTATGACAGCCTGTTGCGATTGGTCGACAGCGTTCAGCGCGAGACAGTAATATGCCCAGCCCGGTTTATCTAGCCCACGGGTCGCCAACATTGGTATAGGATCCGATCGCAGTGGACGCCCGAAACACGCTTCATAGTAAACTTACTAACACCACAGTAAACAGTACCCAGTTCTCAACAGTGTTACTCAGACACCTTAGCGCCGAAAGCAGTGCAGTTAAACACTAGCATATGTATGACACACATTCAGTTTTAATCCACACAGCAGCAAAAGCTGAACTATTCTGAACCTTGACCGCTGCACGTGTGCAGAATCAGCTAACGGTGGCCATAGCAACGACAAACAGCAGTGGAACGAGCTCACGAAAGCATTTAAATCTGTAAACAAATCAGCACGCGTCGCGTTTACAACGTGGCATTAGACGCGATATGAGAATATAAAGAGTTAACCTGATACAGTACACGCGGTTACTAGTAACAAAACATGTAGATCATTTCTATTTGCAATCATTGCTGTGGCACCTCGTCTGTGAACAGCTATTTGTTTTAAGTGCTTATCTGTATTCTGCTTTTCTAATAGATCACATCCCCAGACGGGAGGTTGTAGCATCCTCTGTCCTCTGACAAGCTATCTCCGCGGGCTCCCGCTCTCCATTCCCAAGCCTTTTCCAGCGTTCAGCAGCCAGCCGGTGTACCTAATAATTTGTCCTTATTTTGCCTGCACCCCTGGTGTCGTCTGTCCATTACAAGATGGAGGCAGAAACTAAGCGTGCAGATTTCTGAACGACTCCTTTCCCTCACACTTCCAATAATATCCAGGTAAACACAGCGTCTTCATGAGCGTCTTGCTGCTGTGTTAGTGGGCGGGGCCGCAGGTTTGAATTTTGCCAGGTCTGCACGCGCAACCATTATGTTTCGCGACGACGTCACGCCGAAACAACTGAAGATTCGTTATGAAGACGATTTATTTAAACCACTATGAGTCGACTCTTTTATAGATGAATCAATAGTTTTAAAAACTGTCCACTTTCAGATTTAAGCTTTAGCTGGATATTTCACTTCACTAAGAGCTGTGTTACACACTACATGGAAGGTCATTTTCAAAAACCCATAATAGGGGCTCTTTAAATGTTCATTAATCTATTCAGAAATAATTTCAACACATTCAACTCTTTACATTTTAAAATGCAACAAGACATGTTTAGTTTAAGTAAAACATACTGGTTTGATCACAGTTTGCCCAAAAGAACCGGTTCGAGTAAAAAAAAACGGGACTTCCCATCACTAATGGGAAATGCACTGCATATTGGGTTAAAAGTTCAACATGGAAAAAAATAAACTCTTAAATATACACTTTCACACTCGTGGATTAAAATGTACTCCAGTTTTAACACTGAACAACACCCAAAAAAATCACACTGTATATTTAACACTGGAATTTTTGCTGTGTGGTTGACAAAGGGCCAATGCCAATTCTACCCTTTAGCCTTTCCCCTTGCCCCTAACTCTCATTTTGCGCATTCCTGTGAAGGGGTAGGGGTGTCCCAACTCTCTTTAGGGCTAAAGGGAAGGGGTGAATAGCCCTTCGAACAAAGATTTTTCAGGACCACACTCCAAACAAACCAAGGGGTAAAAAAAAGTTCCCAGAATACACCAGCCACAGCAGCAGAATAGTTACACCAGAAAGTAAGGAGATCTATAAATTATTATTTTTTTTGTCATTATTATTAATTTTTACAACAAACAAGCACATGTTTTAATATATTCATACCCATGTTCATGTTTTACCATCATGCTTTAAAAAAAAAAAAAAAAGCTAAAATAAAAACTGCTAAATTACACGATCTATAACCCCTAATAATAACTCCTGTACAGCAGTCCCACAACATTCTGACACTCGATGACACTGGAACACCCTGTCAGAAATGTCTAGTGGCTGGAAATGGGCTTTATGCAGTGTCTGCTATAATGTTAATGTTATTTTGGTGTGTTTACATAGATGAATATGACCACTGTGTAAATGTGCAGTATAGTGAGTCTTATTGCCACATTAGATCGTTATGATAACATAATATATGCCTTCAGTGATCTCCTGAAAATAAATACCAAAAAATAAAGCAACTGGAATAACTACAGCAGTCGCCATCGTCTGATCTCATATGAAGCAAGAGATCACGATGACATATGATGATGTGTGCTGTAGTGGTGTCCCTTTCTTAATTCTTTGGGGTAAATTTTTAAACCCTTCCCACTCGATTTTAAGGGCCAAGGGGAAGGGGTAGGGGTACAAAAATAGAATTGAGATTGGGCCAAATTTGCAAAGCTCCTTTAAAAGCATTTCTAAAAAAAAAGAAGAAGAAGAAGAAGAAGAAGAAGAAGAAAGAAGAAAGACAGTATTTGCCATTTCCATTAGCTTTTAAAGATATTATTAGTGTTCATTTGTTTTCTAGGTTTAAAATTACTACTGTATTTTAAAATCACGATGTTTCCATGAGCAAGAACATTTCTGGATTTCTGTAGATTATCGGAAAAGCCATCTCATTAAACAGCCATCTCACAAAATCCCATCACTTGCGGTAAGAAATGCATCACAAAGATTCTTAATCCTGAAACATCATCCAAGTAAGGAAAATGTGAGGCTTGAAATGGCAAACCTGAGTGTCGTGCTCCAGTATGTAAGCACTGGGTCACTTTGTATGAACACAGAGAGTATTCAGTCATCCTAGTCAAATAAACACCACTTACAATTTGGACCTTAGTGCTGGACTGAACCCAAGAAATGACAAGGCTTAAACATGACGGAAGATATTTTTTCACACCTTTAGGCAGTTCACATTTTTGCATTCTATTTTCAAATGAAGACATGAACTCAGTATGAATAACAAGCATGAAAAGTGCAAAGCCTGCGAGCAGATGCTGTAAAATCATCCATATTGCAGAAATGAGAAACAGCTGTTGTGTCTGTACAGCCTGTGACAGATGGACTGGGACTGACAGGTAATCTGCAATCTGCCCTTGAGAACATAAGAATCAATCTTACAGACATATGAAGAACTGCCAAACCTCAGAGTCTAGAATATAAAGACACAGGCCTACAGATACACATATTAGTCAGGGAAAAATGAGGGTTTGTTCAATTTGATTTTATTTCATTTCATTACCCATTTATCCACAAGATAAATGTAATTGTTTAACATATACTATTAATACCTTTACGGTCACACTTTACAATAAGGTTCATTAGTTAATGTTAGTTAATGCATTTAGGAACATGAACAAACAATGAACAATACGTTTACTACAGCATTTGTTCATGTTAGTTAATGTTAGTTAATAAAAATACAGTTGTTCATTGTTAGTTCATGTTAATTCACGGTGCATTAACTAATGTTAACAAGCATGGACTTGGATGTTAATAATGCATTAGTGAATGTTGAATTATGATTAATAAATGCTGCACAAGTGTTGTTTATGATTAGTTCATGTTAGTAAATGAATAAACTAATGAACATTATTGTAAAGTGTTACCTATTTTACATTATCTTATTATGTATCTGCTTAGAATAAGCATGTATGTATGCATGTATGTATGTATGTATGTATGTATGTATGTATGTATGTATGTATGTATGTATGTATATATATAAGGGAGTGCAGAATTATTTGGCAAATGAGTATTTTGACCACCACCTTTATGCATGTTGTCTTACTCCAAGCTGTATAGGCTCGAAAGCCTACTACCAATTAAGCATATTAGGTGATGTGCATCTCTGTAATGAGAAGGGGTGTGGTCTAATGACATCAACACCCTATTTCAGGTGTGCATAATTATTAGGCAATTTCCTTTCCTTTTGCAAAATGGGTCAAAAATAAAAGAAATAAGAAATAAAAAATAAAAAAATATAAAAATAGTGAGATATCTTGCAGAGGGATGCAGCACTCTTAAAACTGCCAGGCATCTGAAGCGTGATCATCGAACAATCAAGCGTTTCATTCAAAATAGTCAACAGGGTCGCAAGAAGCATGTGGCAAAAGCAAGGAGCAAAATAACTGCCCATGAACTGAGAAAAGTCAAGCATGCAGCTGCCAAGATGCCACTTGCCACCAGTTTTGCCATATTTCAGAGCTGCAACATCACTGGAGTGCCCAAAAGCACAAGGTGTGCAATACTCAGAGACATGGCCAAGGTAAGAAAGGCTGAAAAACGACCACCACTGAACAAGACACGCAAGCTGAAACGTCAAGACTGGGCCAAGAAATATCTCAAGACTGATTTTTCGAAGGTTTTATGGACTAATAAAATGAGAGTGAGTCTTGATGGGCCAGATGGATGGGCCCGTGGCTGGATCAATAAAGGGCAGAGAGCTCCAGTCCAACTCAGACACCAGCAAGGTGGAGGTGGAGTACTGGTTTGGGCTGGTATCATCAAAGATGAGCTTGTGGGGCCTTTTCGGGTTGAGGATGGAGTCAAGCTCAACTCCTAGGCCTACTGCCAGTTTCTGGAAGACACCTTCTTCAAGCAGTGGTACAGGAAGAAGTCTGCATCCTTCAAGAAAAACATGTTTTTCATGCAGGACAATGCTGCATCACACAGTACCAAGTACTCCACAGCATGGCTGGCAAGAAAGGGTATAAAAGAAGAAAAACTAATGACATGGCCTCCTTGTTCACCTGATCTGAACCCCATAGAGAACCAGTGGTCCATCATCAAATGTGAGATTTACAAGGAGGGAAAACAGTACACCTCTCTGAACAGTGTCTGGGAGGCTGCGGTTGATGGTGAACAGATCAAAACACTGACAGAATCCATGGATGGCAGGCTTTTGAGTGTCCTTGCAAAGAAAGGTGGCTATATTGGTCACTGATTTGTTTTTGTTTTGTTTTTGAATGTCAGAAATGTATATTTGTGAATGTTGAGATGTTATACTGGTTTCACTGGTGAAAATAAATAATTGAAATGGGTATATATTTGTTTTTTGTTAAGTTGCCTAATAATTATGCACAGTAATAGTCACCTGCACACACAGATATCCTCCTAAAATAGCTAAAACTAAAAACAAACTAAAAACTACTTCCAAAAATATTCAGCTTTGATATTAATGAGTTTTCATTGAGAACATGGTTGTTGTTCAATAATAAAATTAATCCTCAAAAATGCAACTTGCCTAATAATTCTGCACTACCTGTATATATATATAAAAAAATAATTTTTTTTCATGTTTTTCTAAATAACTATGGGACATTAATTCCTTCATTTTCCTTCGGCTTAGTTTCTTTTTTTTAGAGGTCCCCACAGCAAAATGAACGACCAACTATTCCAGCATGTTTTATGCAGCTTATGCCCTTGCAGCCACAGCTCAATACTGGAAAACACCCATGCACACTCGTTTACACACAAACTAAGGCCAATTTAGTTTATTCAATTCACCAATAGCGCAGGACAGAGGGAGAAACCAGAGCGCCCGGAAGAAACCCACGCGAACATGGTTCAGATGACAGAGAGACGCTACGCTGTGTTGCCAAAAACTCCTCTCATTAAACTCCTCTCTCCAGCAGTTCCTCGCATACAAATATCTCGTTTGTCACGGGGACATGCATGAAATGTTCCTGAATGAAAGTGAAATGACAAACTGCAGTTAAAGTCCACAAATTAAGAATTTGGCAAATAATTTGATTACTGATGTCCATGTAAACACAGTCACTGTCTTTCTCCCCTGGGTCTGTGTTTGTTTTGCCTCTGTGAAAATCAAACGGAACCTCCTATTTTTATGCAAAATCTTCTCTCTTTCCCTCCCCCAACACTCCCACCTAAACAGAGCTGGACACACCCACTTTCCTGAGTTTTTCCAAACTAGAGGTGTGAAAACACCCTGCTGAGACAGGGGGTTTTGTAGCCCTTTAAGGCGTACTCACACTATGCTATCCGAACTGTGCCCAGGCCCGTTTCCCGGATCGTTTGACAAGTGTGAGTGCTCTGAGTCGGGCTCAGGCACGGTTCATTTGGGCGGCCCTGCCCCGGTTGGAAGAGGTGGGCCTGAGCGAGGTTCACTTGTGCTCAGGCTCGGTACGCTTACAGTGTTAGTGCAAGCGTGCCTAAGCCCAAAACTGAAAGCGAGACGTGACTTTATAAAGGGACTGTTTGATATGGATTAATTAATCATTCGTACTGTTCAATGAACGCAAACTGTCGTAGACTATTAAAGACGCAAACCCCTCACTGCACCACAGCTGCAGCTTCAGCAAAGCTCATAATTCCTGCAGCGCGAGGACTTTATGATTGTTTATGAGCGTCAAAAGTGGTTGATCTGTTCGGCAAAATATTAGACTGCGTGTCACCGCATATCAAACAACTTAAACGATATAACTAAAGAAATCTCCACTGTGCTGAGCGAGAGCGCTTACTGAACAGCGCATCATCGATGACGTAAGTGCGCCCAGGCCCGAACGTAATGTGAGTGCAGGCCGTCGGGGGAGACGAGAGGGGGGACAAGCGTGCTTTGGCCCAGTTCAAGGCAACTGTACATAGTGTGAGTAAGGCCTTAAAAACTAGCTTATGGAATATACTTCATGTAAAACACCTAATACCTAAGTTTGCATTTTGAGAAGCAGTCACATGTTTTCAAACTAGTAGAGTGTTGTGTGCATATGCAGGATTACCTTTCATACCGGTCAACTCTTTGACCTCCGAAACAAGTGTGGGCACAAGAAGAGGTTGATCTATCCTCACCCAGTTTTTACCTGAAATTGTACAATTAACAAGACAATAAAAAAAGAGAGTCACACTTTATTTTAAGGTTCAATTCTTGCTATTAACAAAACATATGGCTTTTAGCTAAATGATATTATTCATTACTGAGATATAGTAGTTTAGGTTTAGGTATTAGGCAGAAAAAAATCATGCAGAATATGTACTTTATATAGTTGAAGTCAGAATTATTAGCCCACCCTTTGGATTTTTTTTTCTTTTTTTAAATATTTCCCAAATGTTGTTTAACAGAGCAAGGACATTTTCACAGTATGTCTGATAATATTTTTTCTTCTAGAGAAAGTCTGATTTGTTTTATTTTGGCTAGATTAAAAACAGTTTTTTAATGACCATTTTAAGGTCAAAATTATTAGCCCCTTTAAGCTATTTTTTTCACTTGTCTACAAAACAAACCATCGTTATACTTGCCTAATTACCCTAACCTGCCTAAAAATATAGTCAAATATTATGTGCTGTCATCATGGCAAAGATAAAATAAATCAGTTATTAGAGATGAGTTATTAAAACTATTATTCTTAGAATTGTGTTGAAAAAAACCTTCTCTCCGTTAAACAAAAATTGGGGGAAAAACTAAACAGGGGGGCTAATAATTCTGACTTCAACTGTAACTACTAATGAACAGCCAACATAATAGGCAGGTAATAAAACACTTTAATAATGAGAATTGGTACTTACAATAAAGTATTACCAAAAGATAATAAAACAGCACATTTATATAGCACAGACACAAATAATTAAAGATCAGCCTTATTTTTTTATTTTGTTCTGGCATTTGCGTATCACTTTTTTTATTTGGACATTTTGTTCCTAGCTATTTTGTTCATTGTTTTCTTTCCCTCGTGTTCCTGTTTTTCTTTTTCAGCAGTGTTTTTCAATGTGCCTACAGCACTTTAAATATGTCGACGGACACTTACTATATGATTCCACGGGAGACTAGTCTAGAATATCCAGATCATAGTGTATTTTGTAAAACAAATGGAAGTTAAAAAAAAAAGTAAGTTGTTTATCACATGTAGTACCTAGGGCAATCACGCACGGCAGTCCCAAAACTGTTGCTGTCCAACAACAGAACAGTAAACAGATGGTCATCAATTCAAATAATAAGGCACTTCAGATGAAGCACAGGTGTTTCTTACTTTTGGATTAATTGTCTTGTGTATAGTGCCTTAGGGATTCCCATGTTTCATCTTTGACAGGAATGAAAACAAGGCTGTGAGAAATCAAAGTTAACTTTTTATGGAGAGCAGACTACTGTTTCTTACTCCTTGAGTATTATTAGAAAAAAAAGGTATAGAAAAAAGGCAGATCATTTTGGCTGTGCTAATGCAAACATAAGTAACTTCAACTGTATACATAAAGGCACTGACATGGCTACACCCAGAACTTTAAGGACAACAAAATCCCATTGAAACCCAGTATAGCTGATTATATTTATAAAATAAATAAATGAATGAATGAATAAATGAATGAATGAATTAATTAATTTATTAATACAAGGGTGTATGTTTGCACTTGACATTTGTAGAGACGGATGAATCAAACAACCCCTAGCCCCCACCCCCCAAGAATGAATATCGTTATTTATATACAGTTGAAGTCAGAGTTATTAGCCCCCCCTTCAATTTTTTTTTTCTTTTTTAAATATTTCCCAAATGATGTTTAACAGAGCAAGGACATTTACACAGTATGTCTGATAATATGTTTTCGTTCTGAAAAAGCCTTTTTTTCAGCTAGAATAAAAGCAGTTTTTAATTTTTTAAGAACAATTTTAAGGTCAAAATTATTAGCCCCTTTAAGCAATTTTTTTTTTCGAACAAACCATCATTATACAATAACTTGCCTAATTAACATAGTTAAGCCTTTACATGTCACTTTAAGCTGTATAGAAGTGTCTTGAACAATATCTAGTAAAATATTATCTGCTGTCATCATGGCAAAAAATATAAAATAAATCAGTTATTATTAGAAATGAGTTATTAAAACTATTATGTTTAGAAATGTGTTGAAAAAAATCTCTCCGTTAAACAGAAATTGGGAAAAAAATAAAAAGGGGGGCTAATAATTCAGGGGGGCTAATAATTCAGAATTTAAAAAAAATTCTGACTATTAATTATTTATTTGCTATTAAAATATATTCTTAATTATTCCTTTCTTCATACAACTTAATAAGTAAAATTAACTAATCAGGCTGTAGCCAAGTTCAGGTAGTTCGAAAGAACAAAAGTTGAATTATTATCATTATTATGTTTGTTTTTTTTTATTATTATTATTCAAATGGCCAAATTCTGACTGAGGAAATTTGAATGCACTGGCCAGTTTGTTATTCGCCTATGGGCTTCAGTTTTTAATTTAAAACAAGTTTTAACAGATTTCTAAAAAATAATAATAATAATAAAATGATAGACAATAATGAATTTGTATTTTAAAATGAAGTATCTTTTCATATTTCATTAGTATAAATTGTCATTATTTTTCCAAAACTGTAACATAAAACTTACAATTTAAATGCATATTTGTAAATAAACACAGTATGGTAAGCTAAGGCAATTTGACAAAATGCTTGGAAACATTTTTTGAAACATTAAAAAGTGTGCTTATGATAACCATCTGACAAGATAATCCAGCAACAAATTTTTTTCTTAAAATGTCACTAAAATGCAATATTTATACTACAAATTATTATATTATAAATAGAAAAATTCAGGCGAATAATTGCAAAAATGTTCAGTTTTTTAGAAATTGGACATGCTACTCTGATATAGAACTGGCAGGGATCATATACTTTTACATGTAGCTGTTTATTCTGCGGTTAGTTTTCTGGCCATATTTTTCGCAGACTATTTCAGTCTGCTATAACGATAGTTAAAGAGGGGAAAAAGCACAAACATTAATGGCATTTTCATGATGGACTCGTTCCGTAGTGAACTTGAGTTTATCCTCCTTATGTCCACTTTTTTTTCTAGCGCCATCCTCACTTCTGTGTTACACACCCCAGACACCTTACTCTTGCACGGAAAATTCCCCTGCTGTTACATCTAAATGCTGCTACAGCCTCTAACATGACAGCAGGGAAAGGCACTGTGCATATGTGTTTGGGGATGGTGCGACTGGAGGAGCGAATGTGATTTAACCCTTTCTGCATGTCTAGGTTAATGTTGACAGTGCAATTTTTTAAGTGAATTAAATTATTTGTGGGGACATTTCAATAGTTGCTGGACATCGGTGGGGATGCATTCCCTCTGTCCATGCTAAAATCTACACTTCTGAATAAATAAATAATGACAGATTTCTGTCAGGGTTCTGCCACTCTGGTCTTGTAAATTCTTGTTTTGGTGGCAGACACTAGTTCTGTCTTGTCCTGTATGTTGCGCTCGGCTCGAGTTTTATCGGGTCGAACACTCCTTGTCTGTCTTTGTATGAGTGCCGTTGTGATTGCGCTCGGGCGCGTGAGGTCTGGCCGTGTTTGGGTCGCTCGTTCTTGTACTCGTGTCTGTGTTTGTTCTGTCGGCATCGCGCTGTTTGATTCTCAGCGTCTTAGTCTAGTTGGTTTCGGTTTCGATTGGTGCTGAGATGAAACGTGCGTGAGATGAAACACGATAAGGTGTTTCATTTATCGCGTGCTCTTTTCTGTTGATTTTGTCTAAGCACGTGGCTCAGTGTTTACATTGTGGCCGCATGCTTAAATATTGTCCTGTAACCACGCGGTTAATGCATTCTCTCACTGGCTTCGTGTTCTAATCTCATTTTGTGTGAGTGGTTGTTTCTTTGTGTCATGTGCTCTTTTGTCTATTGTCTAGTCTCACACTCCTTGTTAACCCATTATAAGTGTATCCTGTTCACCTCTGTTAATTATTTCTGCTCATATTCTCCTCATGTCTGCTGTCCTGTGCCAGTTCGTTATCATTTATACCCCATGTCCTGTTGTGGTTTCTAGTCCTGATCCCTGCCAGTCAAGTTTGTTTATTTGTTGTATTAATGTTTTCACCCTTGCTTTATTAATGTAGTTTGCTTTGCCTTTTATTTAATTTTATTATAAATAAAACCCCACTTTGTGTGCAATTGAGTCTTCGCTCCCTTCCCCACCCACGATTGTGACAGTTGTCAATGGTTAGTATCCAGAGCAGTACTTGGTAAATTACTAGTTTATTTCAGTAAATCTGATACAGCACAATAACGAAGCAAGTTCATGCTGCTTTGAATCCTAAATTTATGCAATAATAAAATAATAAAAATATCCGTTAATAATAAAAAAGAATAACAACCCTCCATAGCATTTCGTGTATGGAAAATAAAAATTGTTTGCAAATAAGTGAAGTTTATTTATAAACTAATTTCGAGAGGATCACGTGCTTATGATTGCTTGCGGCCAGCCCCGCATTATTCAATTTATGATTCACCAATCAGACGATTCCTAAGCCACTATAAATACCCTAAGTTCCATATGACAGCCATCTTTGTTTTGAAGAATCCCCACTTCCACCCCTACTCCTCCTTCTTTCCTAGATGGGTGGCACGGTGGCCCAGTGGTTAGCACTGTTGCCTCACAGCAGGAACATCACTGGTTCTAGTCTTTACCAAGCCAGCCGACGTTTCTGTGCGGAGTTTACACGTTCTTCCCGTGCTCACGTGGGTTTCCCCCGGGTTCCTCCCACCGTCCAAAAACATGCAACTTAAGTTAACTAACTAATCCAAATCGGCACCATAGACACGCTCCTAGTAAGTAGTTATCTCTTAAGAGCAATCACTATCTGTTTATTAGCATCTACAGCAGGGGAGTTCTCGAGATCTACCTGAGCTCAAACTCCCCTCTCGCCTTGCAAACGGGAGGGAGCCCCGGGCTCGAGGATCTTATGAGCTCAGGGCTCTCTCCTGGGACAGCATGCCAAACAAGCTTTATAATCAATCATCAGCTAAGTGTGCACTCTTGAAATTAAAAATTAAAGTGCTGAAATGTTCAAAATAAATGACAGTTTGTCACGATCAGTACTGATGGTGGTAAAAATATGTACATTTTATATAAAAATAATAATAATACTAATGATAATAATAGGAGCGATGCGGTGGCGCAGTGGGTAGCACATTCACCTCACAGAAAGAAGGGTGTGGTTCAAGCCTCGGCTGGATCAGTTGGCATTTATGTGTGGAGTTTGCATGTTCTCCCCGTGTTCGCGTGGGTTTCCTCCAGGTGCTCATGTTTTCCCCACAGTCCAAAGACATGTGGTACAGGTGAATTGGATATGCTAAAAATTGACCATAGTGTATGTGTGTGAATGAGTGTGTATGGATGTTTCCCAGTGATGGGTTGCGACTGGAAGGGCATCCGCTGCGTAAAAACACG
>CAIGQZ010001535.1:853890-868178 GCA_903798205.1 Danio tinwini | reverse complement strand
ACACACACACACACACACACACACACACACACACACACACACAAACAAAAGGCTGCTTCAGGACTGATTCTCTTGAGTTCAGCAAATGGAACCAAATGATGTCACTAATATAGCAGAGATGGACTGACTCAGCCTGAATGCCTGATGGCAGACAGACCAGCTTCTTTCCAGCTGGAAGTATAACAATGTTAAATCTCCTTGACTATGTAGTATACTGTGCCTTAATAATCAAGATCAGCCACACTAAAATGTATACCTGACCAAATCTTTACTGTCATTTAAGACAAGCCAAATTATTCCGATTGACAGTCACCTGGTCCTAGTATATATGCTGCATCCAAAGGCAAGCTGTTTTTAATGTAATTTGGTCTATTTTTTGTGAAGGAAACCAAATTTTGAAAGAAAAAGAGACTCAGAAAACTAGTATGAATGCCATAAGTAATGACTAGATTTATAATTCAAGGATGATTTCTCTCTTGATGACATTCATTATTTCCAGGTGCTGTTATGCCCTATTTACAGGGGGCATCAGCTTCAAAGCTTCCGATTCACTTTGAATGGGTGACGTCAGGCTTTGCTGAACTGCATTGTGGATCCGTCGGCCCCGATTCAGTGGCGTTGATCGCAATTATGTTATTTATGAAATTTCCGATTTATTGTATTTTATTAAAGTCTACCCCCACCCCAACCCTAAACTCAACCGTCACAGAAGCGTAAAAACAGTAGTTGTACTGAATATTATTTATCTTATATATTAAATTACCCAATAAATTGTATTTTTTAACCCCCACCCCAACCCAAAACCCCACCGTCACAGTACTGTAAAAATATAAATTGTTGTTATACAGTGTCATAAAAAATGCTGCTATATTATTGGGCATATTGCACTTCCGGCCTGCTGCATATCCAATCTAGACTTTACCCTGCAGAAGTTGGGGCCAATGTTGGGACTTTCTCAACTCTTCAAGTGCAGATGAAAGCGCCAGCCAATCAGATTGCTGTATGCAAATACACCAGCTCAGACAGTAGCCTATTGCTGACTAATTTCATTAGCTGACGCTGCTATGACAATCGCGTCAGCCCCAACTTCAGACACACCCTCTGTCAAGCGTTGACACTGAAGCCCCATGTGAATGGGGTGTTACAGATTGTACCAATCACCTAAGGACCAAGGGAAGGGGTTGAAATTCCGGGAGTTTTCCAGGAGAAATGACAAACCGGGAGGTGGGTCTGAAATACGGGAGACTCCCGGGAAAAACGGGAGTGTTGGCAGGTATGGTTTTTGTTATTTGATGCAAAGATTATGTGATAAAGGAACAGCTTTGTAAATATTTTAGTTTAAATTTTTTACTTTTTTCCCAGAGATAGGTTGCGGCTGGAAGGGCATCCGCTGCATAAAAACATGCTGGATAAGTTGGCGGTTCATTCCGCTGTGGCGACCCCGGGTTAATAAAGGGACTAAGCCAAAAAGAAAATGAATGAATGAATGAATATTAAACTTTTAAGAATTGAAGGTACTAATGACTGTTAAATGTGTCATAACCTTCCATTTAGTTGTACAATCTATGATGCTTGGTCGTTGTAGCAAATTGAGCAAGGTATTTTTCCCAACAATTACAGTCCTTTTTTTCAAACATGAAGCTGTTTAGTGCCTGACAAGCAAATAAATAGTCAGTTATGAATTGCCAATACAGGTTGTCAGGAATTCCAGTTTCCAATGGTAGTTAAGTTAATGTTAATTTAAGGTTAAGTTAATGTACATTGTAAATCAGTGTTTTTGTCTCTTGATTGAAACTTCAAAGGTGTTGAAACATACTTTTGCAGCTTATACAAGAGTTTAGCATGAGAAACAGGGCAAAAAAACAAACAAAAAAAATGACATAAATTATCTTTAATGTGTCCTTAATTTTTTTTTTTGTGGCATATGTTAGGGATAAAGTACATCCTGGAGGTTGTTATCACAGAATAAAGCCCGACAGGCTTACCGGCATAATATTTTATAAGATTGAAGGGCTTTATTCTGCGAAATACAACAGTGCCGGATGTACTTTATCCCGCTTATTACACAGTTATGTTATGACATTAATAGTTTATTAATTCTTTAATTAAAGGTGCAGGTAAGGCGCAAAAACATGTTTTGTTGTGCTGGTTCAAAGTCTCTTCACATTCCAATAGTAATGATTAAAGTAAATGATTTAAATGTATTTATATGTATTTTTATATTCTGGATAGGGCATAAAACTAAAAAAAGTTCATAAAATTAAATATGGTCTGGCCGAAAATTCCCATAATTCTAAGTAGCCGAAACTGTCCGTCAACAAACGTAGATTTGTATATCTGCGCAATTGCTCACACAGATCCATGCTCACAAGACACATGAGATTACAGAGGTAAAATCAAACGCTGAATCAAAACTTTTCAAAATCCTGAGTCAGTATTGGAGTTAGTTTTGCACACTGGAGGAAGGACGACACCATGGCTGAAGTATTTCTTTTAGACAGGTCATGTTATGTTTTAAAACTATTTTAGTCACGCAAAGCTGATGTAGATTGTGTTGTGTTATGAATAGGTTATATGCACAGTGTTGTTCAGCCACTGAAATCTTCCGGCGAAAGATTGATGTAGCTAATTTGAAGTTTCACAAGGTCCCTTTTACAGCATTGATAATGTCGATTTTTTTTTGTTTACCAACAAAACATTAGTGAATAGCGCTATTCCACCTAGCCTGCTTTACTGAGCTGAAGTTGGTTTTATATTCACATTGGTTCATTTTTGAACAATGACAGCCTGTGTTGCTGTGTCCCTATATTGTTTACCATGTTACTTTGAATATTCGGTATGAAATAGCATGTAAGTATGGCTTAGTAATAAGTAGGCCCACACGGAATCTGCGCACACAGAATTCCGCAGATTTTCCGCAGAATTCTGCAGATTTCCACAGATTTTTAGCCCATCATTAATTCTGTTTATTTACTTGAGTAAATGTGTGTAAATCTGAATTTATTCAGTTTTTAAATTACACATATTTCACATATTAAGGTTTTAGTTATGAGACTCCCAAAATAATTCCGCAGAAATCCGCAGATATCTACCAAAATTCTCTGCAGAAATTGCAAAAAACATCCGCAGATTCCGTCTGGCCCTAGTAATAAGTGTAAGTCCTGCACCCCGCCGACCAACCATTAATTACATTACTGGTGAATTACATAAACTAGTGGGTTGTCTGCTGTCATCTTTAAGTTACTCGCGTTCATGTTTCAGTAGGCGTGGCTTTGGACGGCAGGGGAGGGACTGTGTTTCAAAGATAGATCACCTATACTGCACCTTTAAACACAAACAGCTGATGGAGTATACACAAACATGTGCATTATTCAGTCACAAGGTGACGCCAAACATTCAAAAACTCAAAGCTGACAGAAACAAAACTGGCTGAATTAAGCATACACTGACCTACATATTATTTATTTATAAGACGCCACCAAAAAGTAAAAAAAAATGCAGTGTGACAGGCAAGTAGATTTATATGAATGTGATTGTAAGTATATGGATTTGAACATATTCACTGACGGTCCAAAATTATTAGAAGTTCCCAGATAAGCGGTTGGATATTCAGCGGTTGTTTTCTCAGAATAACATACTTTGGAATCTCAGAATAGTGTATCCCAGACAGACCCCCCACTTTTGGTTCTAGTGTACCTCATAATTTAAAAAAAGCATCATAATGGGTGTGGAGCTTTGCGAGCAGAGGCAGGAGTGGGCGTGGCCAGCAGAGCAGGGGAAAAGGAGGGGAGCGAACAACTGTTGTCATTTGGCTCACAAAATGAGACACAACCCATGAGAACCATGATTTTATAGTTTACAAAATTAAAATGCAAAGAAATAAACAGTAATTGAATGCCCGGCTACATTTGTTACTCGTAATTTTTATATACACACAACCACAATTTATATCATTATAAAGATAATCGTGTTTAAATAAACACTATGAATGAGGACTTCTCCCTTAATCGCCGGGTCTGAATGCAGACTCAGTGCAGCAGGTCTCTTGCCCTGCCTATTTCAACTATTAGCCCTGCTGGTAATCTGAAGGATTTATGTGAACACAGCAGCACGGCGATGTGTCTAAATGTGAACGAACTTAACTGCTAAAAAACAAAGTCCGCCTTTCTTCAATTCTTGTACTGCTCTTCCGACAAAAATGCTTGCTGCACACATACACACATTTTCCTGCGATTCTCCCATATTTTAAAGTTCTATCCTGCTATCATCCCGTAAAGGTATTTTCCCGTATTGCTCCCGTGTTTTCAGTCTTTCTCTGAAGGGTGGCAATAACATTAAGCCTCCCTATATGCAACCCATACCGCCAAACCACCAGGGGACGCCCTTTGCTCTTAAATATGAGTCTGTTCTGTGCTTTTGTTTTGTTTAGGGATGAAAACAATTTAAAATAAATATAAAAACGGCGGGATTCCCTTTCCTTTTATTACAGGTGCCGTCTCCCTTTCATATGCAATCCTCAAAACAGTCATATAGCAGTGCATGACTGTCAGCTGACGCGCTCCATAGTGATAAATAGAGGCTGTTTCCCAAACAGATTCTGTACACGCGATTTGAAACAGAGCGAAAGTCTGGGTTTTGGGTGCGTGTTTAAACAGACATATACACATAATTAATAATAATAACATCTAAAGATGTCGATCTTCGTGGGGTTTTTTTTCAAACACAACAAATTGCGTCCTAAATGGGCATAAAAACTTAGGAAAGCAATCAAATTGTTCTTTATAACGTTAGATGTGTGCATTTTTTAAGTGACACCTGTTGAGATTCATTCGTTGCTCTTTAATCGGAATGTGTTACACAGTAAAGAAACGGTTAATGAGATTTGATAACTTTTATTTGATTTTATTTCACTATAATAGCTATTAATTTGAATAAGCTGAACTGTTTGCTAATGCATTTGCTGCTAATGTATACCATTTATTGTTTTGTTTGTAAATAATAATAATAAAACATATTACTGACCATTTAACTGTTTGTTTACAATGAAACAGCTCCAAATCAGCATATTAAGTAAGTTGTAGATTTTTTTGTTGGGGCGTCGGGGGAATCCCTTATTATGGTGGGCATATCCCTTATTTTCACAGCCCAATGTTGACAGGTATGCTTTGCTGTATTGGCCCTGACAGGATCGCAGGGAAAAAACATGCAACAAACCCTCAAGGATCATGGAAATAAACACATACGACCCTTCATGAACAGCTCAATACTGTGTGCCGTGGGTCCGTGGACGCAGGCTCACCTAGTCATCAACATAGGGTCTCAAAGCTTGGCACTGGCAGGTCTGTCTTGCCTTCGGAAAGCACGCGCAGTCATGAATAATTAAGAAGCAGGCTCTTCTCATAGGTTAAGAAAACTGGGTAACTCTTTATAATAACTACACACTATGAACCATTTATTAAGCATTAGCAAATAGTGAATTCATTATCTGTTAAGCATTAACTCTACATTAATAAACGTTAGTAAGCAGTTTATAGCTGCAGCTACAAATGCTGAATTGATTTATAACCACATTTATAATGTGCTTAATAACTGTACTTTCATACTTTGTTAATGATTTATTTTTCATTACTAAATTAAGTATTGCATTATTTACAAACCATTTGTATTTAAGAGTAGTTGGTGGTTTTTAAGATCATTCAGAATGAGTTAGTAAATGATTAATAAACTATTCAAATCAACGTTTATATATCGTATTTTCCAGGCATATAGTAATGGTTACTATGTATGTTAATCAATGCTTTATTAACTCAACTTCATGCAGTTTTGTGACCTAATCTAAAGTGAGGACTATTTATGCTTTATAAATCCTTTATAAATGACATATAAAGGCTTAGTATCAATAAATAATAATCTTTGAAATCTAAAATTTCTATAAAGTGTAAACATTGCTGAATAACAGGAGTGTCAAAATACGACATAAAATTGAATAAACAACAACAATATAATAATTTAACAATATAATACGATGTAATATTTAAACTGTACAGTAATTTTATTTTAGATAAGTTTGCAAATATTTGTTTTACATTTGATATAGTTATATTTGCGTATCTTCAAACGAATATAAATTAATAATGTTGTTTATGTTCCTGTTTAGAATTTAACTGAGCCTTATATTGTCATTTATAAAGATTATAAAAGCTTAAATAGTCCTCACTTTAGATTTCAGTCACTAAACTGCATGAAGTTGAGTTAATAAAGCATTTATTAACATACAAATTAACTATTAATATATGCCTGAATAATAATAATTATAAATGTTCATTTGAATAGTTTATTAATCTTTACTAACTCTTTCTGAATGAGCTTAAAAAACACAACCAACAATGCTTAAGCTTAACTGGTTTGTTAATAATGTAATACTTAATTTAGTAATGAAAAATAAATCATTAACAAAGTATGAAAGTACAGTTATTAAGCACATTATAAATGTGGTTATAAATCAAGAATAGAGTATTTGTAGCGGCAGTTATAAACTACTTACTAACGTTTATTAATGTAGAGTTAATGCTTAACAGATAATGAATTCACTATTTGCTAATGCTTAATAAATGACTCATAGTGTGTAGTTATTATAAAGTGTTACTGAAAACTGCGCTATAAATAATAATGAGAAACCGACACGTCATCACTCCACCAGCAGTTTTGCGCTAAGTCACTGATTTTGATCCCGGTCCAAAAATCTTTTTAAACCCGGAAGATGAAATTAAAAGCTCAAAATTATCCAGTTTTTTCCCACAATTAAAGCTAACAGGTGCTAACGTTGTCTTAAGTGATGCTCAACACACACAAATTTAGATTAGATTAGATTCACTTTATTGTCATTACACATGTACAAGTACAAGGAAACAAAACGCAGTTTAGGTCTAGCCAGGAGTGCAATAGCATCAAGTGCAGGATACAGGTATAAGATATAAAGTGCAGTTATAGAAAAACTGTGGTGATATTTACAAATAGATGTACTATGAACATCATTTACAGGTTCTATTAGCTATGGACAGAGATTTACAATAGATGGATATATGTAAAGGTTGCTATTAATAATCAGAAGTGTGCAGATAGATAAACATAATTGCAAATGTATATGTGCAGTGGGTGTGTACATAATTACAATTGTACATGTGCAGTTGGTGTGTACAGTTCAAATAAATGAATCAGTGCAATGAATATGTGCAATTTTTAAATGTGCAAATGGTAAATAGTGCAGTGATTGTAAGGAGTATATGTTATGAGAAGAGTGGGGGGGTGTATTAGGAAGGCAAAAAAAGTCAGTGGGGGGCAAATCTGTTAAAATCTCAAAAAAAGTACTCGAGGGTTCCTTGAACCTTTAAGATAAGTTTGTCAGCCATTGATGCATCTTCACTTTAAGACATTCTGCAAAATACATTTGTGTGTATGTTACACAGAAAAAAAAAAGTATGTTTGTGAAGGGTGTAATTGAGGTGAATTATTGCTTTCAAAAGGCTACATTTAAAGCTCACAAATCCTTGTTGTTGTTTGTGCAACTGACAATGCAATTTTGTGCCACAACTTTAAAAAGTAAATAATGATTAAGATTTGGCTAAAAACATAAACGTTGAGCCTTGGAATTATAAGGTTGAATGCTTTTGAGATATTGAGCTTCAAAGTTTTTGCATTCCATAGCAAACAATGTGTGTGTAACATTTGGTTTAAATATAAAACGTCTTAAAATGTAAACAACTTATAAAAAAGGTCCCATAATGTAAATAAGAATACGTATGTCAATAACTCAATTTTGACATAAATGCCAGATAGAACCTTATAATTCTAAGGTGACAAAATAATTATACACACAGTTAATTGACTTAAAATGTGTAAGAAAGTGGGTTTACTCAGTTTATTTAAGTAGAGTCAGCTTGTTGCTTATCAAAGTGTGCATTTTAATGAAATGTAATCCTGCCATAACATTTAAAATACCTTTCGGAGCCACTTTATGTAATTGAGTATTTTCATTGCAGTTGTCTCTTAGTGTTTACACATAATTCATTCAAAGTGAAATAACTATTCAGTAGTCAGCAATCCATAAATCCCACACCTACTCTGATGCTGCTAAACTCATATGCAAATCATTAAAACAATCCTCCTGTTGATTAAACATGTCAAGCACATTTTTCTTATTGAAAGGGATCTCCAAAAATATAATTATTTTTTTCATTTTGGGGATGATGACAAATGTTTTTTTTCTTAGCACTCTATTTTGAGAAAAAGGATACTTTTAACTAAGCCTGGACACATAAAAAAGTAAAGCTTTCAGGGCAAACTGGAGACACCAGAGAAATCTCTTAGCACAGATGGATTTTTATTCTTGGCAGGCGTTCAGTGTGTGTGGTATTCACAAGAAGTGCCAGAGTCTATAACGTGTGAAGCACTCATTACCTTGAAAGAAGAAGAACAACAAAATATAACAGGCAAAGGCAGGCTTCTGATTGGATGGCACAGAATTAGCAGGACTGGCCAAGTGAAGTTGGCAACCCTAAAAAGGGTTAAAAAAAATAAGTGTGAATTCTGTTCCAAATTAGAACTCAAACAGGAGAAATATATTCATTTACAGGCCAGTGTGTTATATACACCATGTTCGTACTAAATCAGACCCCTTATTCCCTTTAGAACTACATTTCAATGGAAACACTTCTCCATATTGACATTAAAGAATTGCACGGTTGCTCTTAATTTGTTGGATGCACATGTCCAATTTAATAACATCTCAAAGGTGCTCTATTGTATTAAAATCTGGAGACTGAAGAGATCATTTTCAGATGATTTGGACTTTATAACATTACGTGTTATCCTGCTAGATGTAGCCAACAGAATGATGGGTACATTATGGTCATAAAGAGATGGACGTGGTTGGCAACAATATGCAAGCTGAAGCATGCCGTAAAAATATACCCCACTCAATCAGCCTGAACTGATCTAACAAGCCAGGATGTATGAATGTATCACGTTTTAAAGTATGCATGCCAAATTCTGACCCTACTGTCTGAATGTCACAGTAAAAAATGAGATTCATCAATCCAAGCAACTTTTTTCTAATTTTCTATTGACAAATGTTGAAAGATTCCTGCCACCAGTGTGCATTTATGTTGCTGTAGCAATATTCTGCACGTAATGTAGTACTTTGACTGTAACTAGTGGCTATATAAAACACAGGCTCATTAAAAATATGTGCTTGAGCCACAAAAAATGTATTTAAACATATGTTTGACTGCAGTTTCTAGGTAAAATGAATGCTACAGGCAGTATGATGCCAATAGCTTATGTCCATTTTCACACTAATGATGTTTACAGGAGCATATTATCAATGAATAAAGGATTCATTCATTCATTTTCTTTTCAGCTTAGTTCCTTTATTAATCTGGTGGAATGAACCGCCAACTTATCCAGCACATGTTTTACACAGTGGATGCCCTTCCAGCCGCAACCCATCACTGGGACACGTCCATGCACAGCCATTCACATGCATACACTACTGACGTTTTAGCCTACCCAATTCACCTATACCACATGTTGTTGGTCTTGTGGGGGAAACCGGAGCACCCGGAGGAAACTCATGCGAACGCGGGGAGAACTTGCAAACTCGACACAGAAATGTCAACTGACCCAGCAGAGGCTCAAACCAGTGATCTTCTTGCTGTGAGACGAACGTGCTACCCACTGCGCCACCATGCATCCTGAATAAAGGATTATTATAACATATTATAACACCAAGTAAATATCACAAAACACTTGAAGAAGAAAGACGAGTACAAGAAAAATCTGAAACATACAACAAAATGTACCCCAAGTACTGTATTTTAGATTTGCAAAAATGTGGATAGCGCCATCTAGTGAATGTTTCTTCTGAAATGTGCAACAACCAACGTCATTTACATTTTGCAAATATGTAGGCTGAGGTTAGAATTGGGTGATGTTGACCAATTTGGCATCGTACGATGTCTAATGTGAAACATCGCGATGGACGATGGAATCGTCGTCATAGGCAGCGGTGAATTAATTATTTATGAATAATTAATAACTTCATAATGAATTAATTATTTGTAGCATGGTGTTTGTTATACCCATAACCAAATAATAAATAAATAAAAAAAAAGTTACACACAAATTACCACCTGTCAATCACTTATTCTGCAGGACTCTGGCATGACTAGGCAGAGTGATCTGTGTCGTTATAATGGCGTCGACAATCTTGGTTGGTAAAAAAGGTGCACAACCAACAAGAACCAACCAACAGTGTCTAAGGTTTTCACTAAAATTACTAAGTACAAGTGAGAAGAGTGAAGCTTTTTACTGACGCTGTGACAAGTTACCTGATAGATTCAAAAGACCGAAGAGTTTAGATAGAGACAAGATGAATTAAATATCACATTAACAACTATAGTGAGATGCGATGCAGCAGTACATCCTTGATAAACTGTCCGATGTGCACTGCTCTCTGAAGCTCAGACAAGTGCATGACAGTGTGTGTGTGGCTGTGTCTGTGTGGTCATGTGATGTGCTTTTTCAGTGGGCTGTTCAGAAATGCTAGATAAGCGCCAGTGTGGATGTGGATCATTTTCGTTAAAAAATGTCATTTTTAAAACAAAAACGTATTAGTGTAAACGTGGCCCAAGTGTGTATTTTTCGCGAGCAGGTTTGCGACGGGGGCAGGGCGGAGGATCGGCAGTGCCGGCTCAGCATCAAGATGTCTTTTGGCCATCGGCAGAACTCCAGTTCTATCGACAGAACTCCAGTTCACTGGATACATTCTCTATTTCCAGAATAATCCTAGTAGATCAACAGTTTCAAAAATACTCAGAATAGCAATCTGGCACCAGCTACCATGTCAAAGTAATGATATTTAGGCTGTGTACAAAGCAACAGTTAATAGCCCTTTTCACACATACAGACCTTTCAGGAAAATTACAGACAAAAGAAGTTGTAACATTACCGGTAATTTAGCGGAATGCTGCGCTATGAACGCAGAAGGAAAATAGCCCGAAAGAGCGCGTTCACGATTAGAACGCGCTGACGTGAGGCGTCTGCTCCAGCCAATCAGAACATTCAGACGTATTTTCGTCCGTGCTATTTACGAAAATAAATACGAATATTTTTCCAGACACATTTAGCTGCTAGATTTTAGTCAGATAACGTTTCTATGTTCCTTCTTAATGCCAACTGTGGTAAAGAAATGATCAATAAAATGCTTATGATAAACCGCTGTTTGTTTACCTTCAAGCCCTGCTTCAGTTGCTAAACGAGTGTACAAGTGAAGCAGCTGATGAGCGCCAGCACACACACACACATCAACCGTCAACAAAAGCCAGACCACTTTTGTGTTTACAAATACAGCCATTTGGAGCTCATTTCTGGTTAATGATGTCAGAATTTACCGGTATTTTGGAATGGATGTGTGAATGGTCTTTTCCGGAAAAAATCTGGAACGTTCTTGCCTGTGTGAACAGCGCTTTTTTTAATTTACCGGTAAAGTCGTTCAGGTAATTTTCTGGATATTTACCGTTGTCACTGTAAAAGGGGCTATTGTTTTTTTTTTTACTGTTATTGTCTTTTATTTATTTTGTGGATTCTAAAGCTTCATGTTCATACAAGTATCTTTAAAAAAATGTCTGTGTCACGATCAAAATAGGAAAACTGGGTTAAAATTCTGTAATACTTATGCCACACCTATAAGCAGTGCTGTAAACAAACACAAACAGAGCAGCATGATACACTACAATCGCAGAAGAATATGGTGAGCATGTACATGAAGGATTACAGCTAAAGAAGTTCCTTTTAAAATGTCAAGTGGGATATATCCATCAAGTGAATATTTAAGAATTAGATTTGGATCTGAGTCTAATAAATGCATGTTTTGTGATAATATTGACAGATACACATGATATAGATGTTTATGACTGGCTTTACCCAAATATTCCACACCTCAGGATTGAATGTTTTTGTTCTCGAATGTAAACGACATCATTTATGAACTTGTAATGGACAGTAACAAAGATGTATTTCTAATCAACAACATCCTTATGCTTGGAAAATTTTACATACATAAATCAAAACATTTGAAGGTGAAGCCAATGTTTTGTGCTTTTTAAAATGAGATTATTTCATATATAAAATATCTTAAGATAATGAAAACAAAAAGTGCAATTAATCTATCTTTGATGGAAAAATAAAATTACATTTATATAAATGAAAATTACATAATGTTTAATAAATGTATAAATTACAGGAAACTCCTAGTCCTTTTTATTTATTTATGTTTTTTTTTTTTAAGATTTAGTTATGTATATTATTTTACTTATAATAATTTTATTTGTTTTTTTACTTGCACATGTTTCTTTTTTTGTAATGTAAAGGTGTACTGATAATGCCAAGTTGTTGTACATATGTTCAATAATAAAAATAATAATAATAAAAAAAGGATTACAGCCATAAATAGGACACCATAGTGGATTTCAAAATATCTAGCTCTTGTAACTGTTAATGTGTAACCAGGTTTGTTGTACATGTAGTAGTGCTAACAAACTTAACAGTGCGTGCAGCACAGGCACAACTCTAATTCTCCAGTGTTGTTGTTGTTGTTGTTAATGGTTATTATGGACCAATCCCAATTCTATTTTTGTACCCTTACCCCTTCCCCTCTCCTTCCCCTTGGCCCTTACAACCAAGGGTTAAGGGAAATGGCTTCAAAATTTACCCCTAAGAATTGGGACAGCACTATAACATTGCTTCACATGAGATCAGACGATAGTGACAGCTGAAGTTATTCCAGTTGTGTTATTTCTTGGTATTTATCTTCAGGAAATCACTGAAGGCATATATTATGTTATCATAACGATCTAATGTGGCAATAAGATCGTAACTGTACTGTGTTTTTACACAGTGGCCATATTCATCTGTAAACACACGAAAACAACACTAACATTATAGCAGACACTGTAAAACGCTCATTCCCAGGCACTAGACTTTTCTGACTGGGTATTCGAGTGTCATTGAGTGTGAGACTGCTGTACAGGAGTTATTATTATGGATTATAGATAGCGAAATTAAGCAGGTTTTTTTTTAGCATGACGGAAAACATGAACGTGGTTATGAATATATTAAAACATGTTTATTGTAAAAATTCGTAATAATGACAATAGATACTAATTTGTGGCTCTCCTTATTTCCGGGTTCAGCAATACTGCCGCTGTGGCTGGTGCATTCTGGGAAATTTTTTTACCCCTTGGTTTTGAGTGTCACCTCATTTCTCATGTGTTCTCGTGGTTCGAGTTTGTTCTTCCAGCTTAGGTAACCTGCGAGACCGACCGGTCAGCACAAGAACATGAACCTGTGCAGACACAGCCATGGCCTTTACTCCATTCCCCGCCTCATTATGATTTATTTTGGAAATTAGACCGCGAAAAATTAAACTAATCTAACCAGTATCCTTCAGATGTTAAAAAAAATGAAAAAAAAATTACACAAAAGAGACAAGCACAAAATCATTTTTAGCATTGCTTTTAACTGCTAAAGATGATGTTAAAGAGCCCCTATTATACATTAAATAGGGTCATATTTTTGGCTGTAAGGGTCTCCAACAACAGGCTGATATGCATGCGAGGTCAAAAACACTTTCATGGTCCTATAATATGCATTTATTTTTACCTAATTTTCCCAGCGACTCCCATATGAATTGTTCAGCGATTCATTTGTTTCCAAACCCCTCCTTAGCGCGAAGCTTATCTGCGCTAATTGGACTGATGACACCCTGTTGCAATTGGTCGACACTGACAGCCTTCAGCGCGAGACAGAGTAAAATGCCCAGCACAGCTTATCAACAATATATAAGTAGTCAGAGTGCATACACGCTTCATATTAGTGTAGGCGTGGATTTCGACAGTGGGTGAATGTAAATACAGACGACGGACTTGAAAGCAAAAACTCCAAGAACTGGGGAGGAGATCGACATGAGTCTCTTAGCCCGTCACACTCTACCTAAGTGTTGCCAGATGTAGCTGACTGATTCCAGCCCAAAAACTATCCACAACACGCCAAAATGCAAAAAAAGCCCACTCATCTGGAAAACACGGTTGTGACAGTGTTTATGCCCACACAATCGTGTTAAAAACAGTCCAATTGAGCGAGAAACCGCCCAATCTGGCAACATTGCTCTACCTGGTCTTTTTTCACACACACACACACACACACACACACACACACACACACACACACAC
>CAIGQZ010001535.1:837266-853880 GCA_903798205.1 Danio tinwini | reverse complement strand
ACACACACACACACACACACACACACACACACACACACACACACACAGAATAGTGAGGGCGACGTCCGTGAACTTCCCCAGTTCTCACTTTCATCCGCGACACCCACCCCTCTCCCTTCCGGTCCTCACTTTCCCCCAGTCTCCCAGATTTTTTGTGCGTGCATGAGTGCATTAAAGCAGTGCAGTTAAACACCAGCATATTACTGTTATTAAAAATAACACACATTCAGTATTGATCCACACAGTGGCATAAGTTGAACTATTCTAAACCTTGACCACCGCACATGTGTAAGAACAGCTGACGGTAGCCATAGCAATGACAAACGACAGGATTAAAAGCTCACTAACTTGTTTAACTCTGCAAAGAAAGCAGAACGCGTCGCGTTTTTACCGTGGTTTTAGTCGCGATATAAGTGTTATATGTTCTCAGGGCGTACCTGTACTCTGCTTTGCCTAAAGATCACCAACCCTCATTACAAAATAGAGGAAGATAGAAACTAATCCATGCGCTGTGTATTCCTGTGGAGCTCTGTCAAAGTCTCATACATCAGTAGTCTTTTTTGATCCTTCCTTTTTTTGCAAAAATTAACCTTAACCACTGACTCCTCACAGCTTCATCTTTCGGTAGAGAATATAGCACAAACTCAAACTTCCAATAATATCTAGCAAAGCACAGCGTCTTCATGACTCATGACTTCAGGATCTGTTTATCTTCTTCTGTCTTTGCTGCTCAACCATTATGTTTCGTATCGACGTCACGCCGAAACGGCTAAAGACTCATTATCAAGACGATTCATTCCGACCACTATGAGTCGACTCTGTTACAGATGAATCAATAGTTTTAAAAACTGTCCACTTTCAGATTTAAGCTTTAGCTGGATATTTCACTTCACTTAAAGCTGTGTTACACACTACATGGAAAGTCATTTTCAAAAACCCATAATAGGGGCTCTTTAAAGACAATCTAGCACATGTACTGAAAACATGCAAGTACAGATTAATAAACGTCCACTGCTTATATTAAATATTTTATTTTATTGCAGTATTACAGACCTAGTGTTTTAGTTTTACTGAAACGCAATAGTGTCTGACATACAGTATTTTGCACACTGGTAATATTTTTCTTGAGACATGTTTATAAATGTAATTTGCAAACTGAATTAATCTAGTATAAGCACTGAACCCTGCATCTCAAAAATATAATTCTATAAGACACAAATGATTTTATAAAAAAAAAAAAAAAAACTCAATGTAAGAAACAGGGAAGGAGACTGAAAAAAATAATAAAGTTTGTGTTTAGGTAGTTATGTATTAACATCAACCCAGTGTTTGTTGCTTGCCTTTTTCTTATATGCTTTTTATATATATTTTTTATATATTTGCTTTATATTGTTTGCTTATTAATTTCATTATTTATGGATCAGTCTTTGCATTGTATATTGTTACATTTTTTTGAGTTCTTAATGAGTTCAGAATGTATATTTTATTAATTTTATTAAATTTTTCAGTAATGCATTTTCACATTTGGCTAATTATTGTTCAATGTTTTTTGCTTTTGGAATTTGTGTATAAAAAAAACTCAACCTAGAATCTTTTCTAAAATATTCAATCTGTTTGCTAAATTAAAAGAAAATGTTTCAAATACTCTAGAAGGACGAAAAGTAGAAATCACTGGTCCCTTTATTAACAAATGTTTAATCCTTTATTTTTTGAAGCGGTTAGTTGACAAAAACATATTGATTTAAAATGTCCAAACCTTTCAGACAGTTAAGTAGAAGAAATCTGGCTTTACTTTTCTGTTTCATTGATTGTATTTAATAAGCAATAAAATCATTGTGGGCCGATTTGCAATGGCAATACACCATTATTTAGAGCAAGGTAGGGCCCCAAAATTATTCTGCTTAGAGCCCCCAAATGTACAGGGCCGGCCCTAATTGCAATAAATGTCATGTAAAATAGCATTCAAACTCACATTATTAGCATTTAAAGGGCACCTATGGTGAAAAATCTACTTTTCAAGCTGTTTGGACGGACATATGTGTAGGTATAGTGTATAGACCGTCATATTGGGGTGATATAAACACACTCAGTCCTTTTTTTTCAATTTAACAACATAAAAACGGTGGACCAATTGGAGCGGTTTT
Source organism: Danio tinwini (assembly GCA_903798205.1). Classification (NCBI taxonomy): domain Eukaryota; kingdom Metazoa; phylum Chordata; class Actinopteri; order Cypriniformes; family Danionidae; genus Danio; species Danio tinwini. The sequence continues at coordinate 851,736 of CAIGQZ010001535.1, read as the reverse complement.
GAGATCGACCGCAACTTGAAAAATGTCCCCCCGCCCACCAATATTTATTGACAGGTGTGCATTACCATCTCCTCAGTATGTTGTTTCACGTCCGCCATTTTCAGCGTGTGAGTCAAAGCAACGTCACCAAAGAAACACCCTTGCTCTACTTTTAGATGTAAGGCTTATTGGGCTCAACATTCACCAAGTTATCGCTCTCCTCGCCGCCAGTGTTTGTGAGTTTTGGTGGGTTTGCATACATGTGTACTTTTCATTGCGTCTTCCTTAAACTTCAGCGGTTTGCATTTCTCACGGTCACAGAAGCTCCCTGTTATCTAATATAGGTGCAGCTGGAAAGTGTGAGCACGTTGCCTCACGTGCGTGTCCCTCCATTGGAAATAACGAACGGTGTCGCGGATGAAACTGAGTACCGGAAGGGAAGGGGTGGGTGTCGTGGATGAAAGTGAAGACTGGGGGGTTCGCTCACTATTCTGCCGCCTAGGTCGCCTCTATGGACGCGCTGGCCCTGCTCAGGACACTGTTTATATTTCTGCCACGCCACAGAGAGTTATCTGAACAGTTTCATTTTAAATAACATGCGAATGTGCGCGTCTGGTGTGTCGTGTAGCGGCTCTGAGCTGCGTATGACGCCGTGTATGATGTATGACGCCCTTTAGTTATAGCCTCAAGCAGGTCGTACACCAGAAGCGCCGCTCGGCGACAAGCAGCGTCGCGCCACGCAGCGGCATGCATTTCTGAATTCTAAACATACGTTTCAATCAGGTGACACACCGACGCTGCAAGTGTGCGATACTTTCAACTGTTATGTGCGCGTCGTGTTGCGGTGCATCCGGTGTGTGATGCCCTTCAGTCAAAGTTAATTCAGTGGGCTTGGTTATTAGTCTCGGTGTAGGCTACAAGCTCTGAGCTTTAAACTAGCACACAGTTGGCTGTAAAACTATACAAAGACACAAATGATTTTGTACTCTCTGCTTGGTCTGTGTCCGAGTCGTACATGTACGGCTAAATGCTGATCCTCTCACTCATGTTGCTTCTCTCAGTCTGCCTGTCTGTAGCCATAGACAAAGCGGGGGAGCTCTTGGCTCCGCCCCCTTGTTAAGTTGGGCAGGAAGTTGAAACTAATTTTCATGTGAAGCAACACGCCCCTAAAACAGCGACCTGTGTACACGCCCCCAAAATGACACTTTTTAACACATCATAATAAAAAAAATCTGAATTGTGTTTTGAACTGAACCTAAACTGGCACACTCAGAAGAACCATAATATTAATATTAAATCTTAAAAAAGGGGTAAAATAGGTGCCCTTTAACACTGAATAAAGCACATGAGGTGTACCTGAGGTGATCATTGTCAGTTTATCCTGTTTTTCAGCTGAGGGAAATAGAAGTCATTTGAAAAATATAAATTTCAGGTGTTGGTTAGAAAAAAAAAACTCCTTTTAATATGAAAATATTTCTTCTACCATGCCGTTGCTTCTTTATAGAACACAATTTAAATTAGGTTTTAATCAGCATTTAGGCTCAATAGTCAGACTCACTCCTGTTGGTGTTTTCAATCTGGCAACCCCCGCTTGCATGTGTTTTGAATCAGGAGTGTAATACCTAGTTCGACAACTAGGTTTCAAACTTACATACTGCACCTTTAAACTTGTATCAAACCTACAGGCAGATGTTTACAGTGGTGAGCATGCGCCGATCCTTTCCACCTTCATTCATTCATTCATTCATTCATTCATTCACTCATTCATTTATTTACTTGCTTGCTTACTTACTGTTAGCCAAGTCTACAACATGTTATGCCAGATCAAACAGTGTGTTTAAAGACAGGACAGAAAATAACCAATATTGTATACAGTAAATGATGGTGTTTTTGATATAACATTGATAACATTATCAGTGGATATCAGACACCAGTACAATATGTAAAGACATATTATGACCACTTTAAATGGCATGTATCCCCTTTTGAACTTCATCAGATTATCGTCATCATGTCAACATGCCTAAATGCACTGAGCTGAAGTCACATGGTTAACAGATCTCGAAAGCCACTTATCTCGTTCTTTTTAAAGGCTTTTACTACTGAGTGCATACATTTACAACCGGAGGACACACAGATTGTAAGAAATCAGTTATGTAAAACTTTAAATCCCTTTCTAAAACAGCTTAGCATTATTCAGTAATGACTGTCAGATTTTTATGCGAAGAAGATTTGAAATCATAATCCCTCTTTTCTGATCATTAAACTAATTAAATCCAGGCTAACAGGAAATCTGCCTCTTCAACTTTCTACTTTGTCGCTCTAATGATGCAGCTTGGCCGAGGAACAGTCGTGTTATTTCTTCCGGTAAATCTCACTGACTGTTTGATCAACCACAAAGTAAAAAAAATACTCTGAAGGGAATTTGAGGAACAAATTTTCATTTCTAAACAGAAAAAAATGACTTAATTACTCACCCTTGACTTGTTCTTAAGCAGTTGGATTTCTTTTTTGTTCTGTTGAACTTAAAAGAATAAATCTACGTATAACCATTGACATCCATAGTCGGAAAAGGAATTAGTATGGAGGACAATGGTTAGCAGTTTCCAACATTTTTCAATATATCTTCTTCTGTGTTGTACAAAAGAAAAAAAAAAACTCAAATATTTGTGAGTAAACAAAGACAGAATTTGTCATTTTTGGGTGAACTATCCTTTTAACCAGGGCAGTGTTCTCAATTATTCATTCATTCATTTTCCTTCGCCTAAGGCCCCATTTTGTCACATTCTGTCTCCCTTGTATGTTTGTTTTCGTCATGTGACCTTTACCATGTGTTCCTTTTGGCTCATTTCCATTGACTGGTACAGTACGGTACAGTACGGGTCGGTACGGGTCACCTTTATCAGGCTTGCATTTCCACTGCTAAAAGGGTACCAATGGTACTCTTTTGGTAGTCGTGGTGTACGACATAAAGTTGCAGTCAACGTCATTTTCGCTCAAGAAAATGTCTACCGTAAAGCTGTACGGGTCGCTCACATATCATATGAGAAGCATTTCCCACAAAACAGATGCTTTACACACATAAATACTGGTGTATAAATGTTTATTACTAACTTTACTATGAACATGAGTTGATTATAACTGCAGATCAATGACAGTGCGAAATAGCCTACTGTAACGTCTGCAATTATATAAAATAAATAAATAAATGCAACATATATAAACACATACAGACCCTTACAGTCTCTGATATGTTACCACTTACAAAAAAACTACACACAGCATACATTAAGTCCTTATTTAGGTTCAAAACAGCAGGAAATAGAGCCCAGTCAGTGCAGACCTCTCATGATTAAATGTGTCTTAATCTTCAGCAGCACGTGTAGCCTCTTGTTAGAAAGTAATTCCATCATTCTGAGTTCATAATAGTCCAAAAGGTGATGATAATAGTTAAACATGGCAGTTTGTTCACATTTGCTGAAAAAATAATGTGCTCCTTTTTTCCGGCTTCTCCTTTTGTTTCTGACAGGATCAGGTTTCAAAAGCACGTCAATAATCAAGCGTACGTTAAAAGAAGTTGGTTATTTCAAATAAAGAAACGCGACGAGCGCAAGCAAAAAAAAAAAAAACACTCGCGCTTCAGACTGGCTCGTAAAAAACTGCGGGGCACAGGGTAAAATCTGCTCTTTTTTTTGCTTTGTGGCTGTTCATCAAGATGACGACAATGATCATTTGAGCCCAGATAGAACAGGGCTCGTTATTATATGTTAGTATATGTATATATAATCTCTCAGCTGTGTATGAAAACATGGCGGCTCCTTTGTTTTCATTCTGGCTTGTTGATTGAGCTCGTGACGTATCTCTGTAAACCAATAGCGTTCAACTGCGAGTCTAGCTCCGCCTTTGGGACCCTTTTGGTACCCTTTCTCGTGTTTGGTACCCTTTCGAAAGGGTGCCGAAAAAGTGGCACGGTACGGTACGGTTCAGTTTGGTACGCCTTTTGACAGTGGAAACGGCCATAAAAGCATACCGACCCGTACCGTATCAGTCAGTGGAAACGAGCCATTTGTTCCCGTTCCCGCCATGTCATTATGTTCATCAGCGTCACCTGTGTTCATCCCCTGTATGTAATCATCACCCCCAGTGTATTTATAGTGCCTGTCTTTAGTCATTTGTCGTCTCGTTTTCTGTCTACATTGATGTCTGTTTTCACCCTATGTTCTTCCTGTGTTCATCAATGTCAGTGTTATCAATACATCTACGTGTTTTGATGATCCTGCGATCATGTGGACGTATCCCTGTCGCCCGACGTCATCTCCTCTGGGCTACAGACTCCACCACAGCCCTCAAACCCAATGGCTCCACATTGGCTCTCTCCTCCCTTATCTCTTCTGTGGACCGTCAGTCCACCGGCTCCACCAGGCTCCCTCGTACCCCCGGCTCCGCCTTGGTCAGCCATCACCCTACCTCCACCTCTGGACTCCGGCTGCGCCTCAACCCTCTGTCCTGCCAGCTCCGTTGAGCTCCTCCTTTCCTCTAGCTTCGCCTCGGTCCTCTGTCCCTCTGGCTCCACCGCGGGCTTCCGGACCTGTGTTGTCACTACGGTCGGGTGAGTCGTCTGCTCCACCTTGGCCCACCGGGACCTTGACGTTACCGTCGCCCTACGGCTCTCCATCTCCTCCTTGGGTTCCAGCTGCAGCGTCTCCCACGGTCGGCCCCCTGGAGTCCACTCTTCACTGGCGACCACTCCTCCTCCCTCCGTCGACTCCACCCTGGGCCGTCCTCCTGGCTGTGTCCTGGGTCCTTCTCCTCCTGCTTCACCTCTCATCCTGGCTCCTCCCTCCTGTGACTCCTCCCTGGCCACCTCCTCTGTTCCACCAAATCATCTCCCAGTTCCTCCCTCACAGACTCTCCTCTGACCATCTCCTACCCTTCATTTTGTTTAGGCACGAGGGCATGCCTTTTAAAGAGGGGAAGAACCATCTCACCCTGTCTCCCTTGTATGTTTGTTTTCGTCATGTGACCTACACCATGTGTTCCTTTGTTCCCATTCCCACCATTATGTTCATCAGTGTCACCTGTTTCAACCCCTGTATGCAATCAGTCTCATCACCCCTCAGTGTATTTATAGTCCCTGACTTTAGTCATTTATCATCCGGTATTCTGTCTACATTGATGTCTGTTTTCACACCATGTTCTTCCTGTGTTCATCCGTGTAAGTGTTATCAATAAATCTACATGTTTTGATAATACTGTAGTGAAACCAGATGTTACACTTTTACACTAATCCATTTTAAAATGCATAAGTTTTGCTACAGTTGCGCCATCCATCCACACTACATTGCAGTTTTTGAGTGCTGAAAACTGAGCTTTTTGGAAACGCTGGAGAGGCAGTTTTTAAGCGCTGCTGCTCCGTGTCAGTGTAGATGGGGGGCAAACAGTGACATCTAAAAACGGAGGCGTGGCTGCAGACATTTGTCTATATTTGGGGTTTTTTCCTCAATATTAAGTAGCCTAAACAAAGTTCGGTCTTGCATGCTTTCCTTTTAAGTTCAGACTTCACAAGTTTGATATGGAAAACAAACTCCCGGGGACACTTCGGGTAAATCTTCAAAGGGAACAGTGTACTTTATAAGCTCATTCACATCACCCTTGCTAAGTTGTTTCACATTCTTAACAATAAAATGAAAACATGATATGAGGAACGGCCTATTTTCATTTTGATATTAGCAACTTAACAGACACCAAAAATGTTGAGGCGTCGTGTAGCTACATATATAACCGTCATCTTCACTGTATTCATATTTATAACAAAATGGAGCCTTTAACATTACTGCCTGCTTTCATTTTCATTGAAAATATGAAACACCCTCTCTTTTGCTGAATATCAGTTTTAATAATCAATAATGGCCATTATTAAAAGTATAATATACAATAAGTTTATACATTATACAAAATAAATGCAAGCAATCAGTCAAATGTGCAGAATCAGTGTACCTGGTCACATTAATTAATATATATATATATTAACTTATCTTTGCGGCGACGCAGTGGCGCAGTAGGTAGTGATGTCACCTCACAGCAAGAAGGTCGCTGGTTCGAGCCTCGGCTGGGTCAGTTGGCGTTTCTGTGTGGAGTTTGCATGTTCTCCCTGCGTTCGCGTGGGTTACCTCCGGGTGCTCCGGTTTCCCCCCAGTCCAAAGACATTTGGTACAGGTAAATTGGGTAGGCCAAGTTGTCCGTAGTGTATAAGTGTGAATGAGTGTGCATGGATGTTTCCCAGACATGGGTTGTGGCTGGAAGGGCATCCGCTGCATAAAACAAATGCTGGATAAGTTGGCGGTTCTTTCTGCTCTGGCGACCCCAAAATAATAAAGAGACTAAGCCGAAAAGAAAATGAATGAATGAACTTATCTTTGCGCTCAGCCAAAACACCTAAGTACAAGTAATAGATTCAAAAGACCAAAGTCGAGGAATATGTGGTTAGATATACACAACAAGATAAATAAAATAAATCACGTTTAACAAATATAGCGAGATTAGATCCAGCGGTAGATCCTTGATGAACAGTCCGACATGCACAGCTCTCACCGCTACAGTGCATGCCAGAGCATGTGTGTGGTCTGGTGATGTGCGTTTTCAGCGGTGTAGTGTGGACAGAGAGTTGTTCAGAAACGCCAGTGTGGACATGGATCGTTTTCATTCTAAAACGCTGTTTTATAACTGAAACATATTAGTGTAAATGAAGCCTTTATTAATCCAGGGTCACCACAGCAGAATGAACCACATAGCCAGCATCCAGCATTCGTTTTACACTGCAGATGCCCTTCCAGCCACAACCAAGAACTGAGAAACACCGATACACACTCATTTGCACACATGCACTACGGCCAATTTAGTATTGAATTCACCTATAACGCATGTCTTTGGACTGTAATGGAAACCGGAGCACCCGGAGGAAACCCACGCCAACATGGGAGAACCATCGACCTTCTTGCAGTGAGGCGACAGTGCTAAGCACTGAGCCACCATGTCGGCCCCCGCCCTCAATTATTATAATTTAAACTGTTCATATAGCAAAATTCTACTTATATGTTGGAGTTCATTAAATAAGGCGGTATAGTTCTTTAACAAACAAGGATATATCAGGAATAAAACTTAGTTTGAGTGTTAGGGGTCTGGTTTAGTTCTTTTACAGTCTGGTCCCAACATTCACACCAATATCATTAGCTATGTTTCCATCCAAATATGTGAATTAACTTTATGCGCAAAACTGGAATATTGCATAAAAGACGAACAAAGCAAACAAAATTGTCCATCCTGATTAACTGCCGCCAAATATCAACAGTAAAAACTGAATTTGCTGCAGTGGGAGAAGCTGTGTGAGTGTTTTCTTCATTTAATAAATGACTTGCGCCTCAGTAGGCAATCCTGACATGCAGTAAACGCAAGGTGGCATTTGAAGGCGTGAGACGCGCACTGTTCCCAACTATTTTCAATGAAAAGGCGCTGAGCTCTGCCCGAAAAGTTGCTAAAAGTCGCTAGATTATGTCATACGTCAATTTGCATATTACTGACGTCATCCCGTTCTACCGTTTCGTTTGTTTAACAGCCTATGGTTAATAAAGGGGCATTAATATTTGCACTACGCTTTATGTATGCATGTCAATTTAACTACATTTATTGCTGCTTGAATAAGGTGTATCAATATAGATGTGTAGTAAATTTGCAGTAATCTCTCAGACGTAATAAACTCAGACAAGTTCCGAAACCGTCACTAAAACATCTGTGATTGTGAACACGAAAAGAACAAACGGTCAAATTAAATAGTTAAAATAAAAGAGAAGCAAATTTTGACTGTACAATGGAAATACCTCACACTCCCTGTGCTAAATCATTTGCCGTCGATACGCAGAGGAGTGATCTGCTCTCAGGCTGCAGGTGAGAGAGACTGAGGACTGACTGGGCCGCCTGTCACTGCTCTGAGACGGGGGAGGGGCAGATGGCATCACCTGCAGCTCGTTGAGAAGAGTAGGGACGGTACAATATAGACACATGACAGTCTATAAATATCTCCAGTAAAACACAAAAAAATCGCCAGATTTGTCGCTAGTCGCTTTTTTGAAAATTTGTCGCTAGGGGGGTCTGAAAATTTGCTAAGTTGGCAACACTGGAGACACGGAGCACATACGCTCTTGATTCTGGAGGTCATTAATAATATAATAACACTAATACTGAAATGGTTCAGGTGTTTTAGAATGACCAAAACAACATTTCAGATGGTTTACAATGTGCTCAGCCTGCTGGTTTGCCCATTAACACACATTTTTATCATCACATGATTTCTTATAACAAAATCACATGACCTTTTTTCCAGCACATACTGGAATTTGTTTGGTAAAAGTGTTTTCATTGTAGTTTATGCGCATCTTTTCTTATCGAATTAAAAGTTTATCCTACTGCGTTATGCACATACGTTTTTTTATGCGCATTTAAAAATGTATGCACATCTTGGCGTTTCCATCAACGTTTTTTTTATGCGCATATGCAAAATGCGCATAAAAATACACTAAAAAATGTTATGTTGGCTTTAATTAACTTTTTTATGTCTGGTTCGACGTAACGAGTTAAGTCACCTTAAGGAAAGAATATTTATTTTAGTAAACTTAAATATGTTACATAAATGTAATGAAATGGTGTTTAGTTCAATCAACATAACATTCATAATTTAGCTTTAATCTATTTAGTTATTGAACTTAAAGGTGCTGTATGTAAGTTTTTGACTTTTCTAGCATAAAAATACCATAATACGTGTGCAGATATTTAAGAAACATCCCAAGTGAACATACTTGTTTAACTGAAAAACAATGCTGAAATCAGATATTCTGCTTTGAAAATGTTTTTTTTCGTGCCGGAACGCTGTCTTTGTTTAGGTAAATTTAACCTGCACAATGCCAGTTTAGCCAATTATATTTCAGCACTCCGGGTTGCCTTGTTGGAAAACAGCGTATTTCACTCATTCATTCAGAAAGGCTCTGAAAGCATGTGCCTATGACCGAAAATGCGACATATGTAGCAGATGTCGAAATGAGACCTGTTAAAAATTCAGTTCCACATGAGGGTATTAATTAGCAAATTATATAAATATTACGAACATAACATTAGGTGAGCAGGTTACATTGTAACCACGTGTCCTAACAACATGCTTAATGACGAGATTAGCAGTGATGAGCAATTTGGCTGTTTGCACCAGACAAAACACAACAGAAATGTAAATACAGTCATTCAGAGGCACAGAATATGCACTCACTCACAAAACGGTAAGGTTTAGAATCTATTTAATACATGTTAACCCTCTTTAACATCATTAAATGTAGATGCTGAATCACTCATATGTGTTTAGTTCTAAAGTTCAATTTCAAGCTGTTTATGGTATTTTTAAGATCTGAGGTGAACTATCTGCTGCTGCTTTCAGTATATGGCAATAAATATCATGTAAAATGGCATTCAAACTCACATTGTTAGCATTTAGCATGGAATAAAGCACATGAGGTTTACCTGAGGTGATCACTGTAATAGTTTACTGTTGTTCAGCTGTGAGAAATAGAAGCCATTTCTAATATATCAATTCGAGGTGTTGGTTAGAACCAAAACTCCTTTTAATGTGGAAAAAAATCCCTCTATTGCGTGTCTTTGCTTTTATTTAGAACACAGTTTAAATCACTCGCTCCTGTACACAATCTGGCAACTCGCGCTTGCGTTTGTTTTGATCCAGGAGGCCCATACCTAGTTCAACCACTGGGTGTCAAACTTACATACTGCCCCTTTAAGTAAAATTATTAAGCTAAATTATGGTAAACACAACATGGTTAGGGAGTACATTATTTTAATGATGAAATGTCACAGGCTCAATATAAATGCGATAAAAAGAGGAAAATCTCCACTCTGTGTCCACATTGGGGAAACTTTCAGTGCGCTTTCTCAATTTGTACTGTAATCTTCATCTTTTGATTCCCATATAATGAGAGCGATTGTTGCTTTGTTTTGAAACAGCACGTGCGGATACTAGTCCATTTTGGTATTGACCAAAAATGCCGTACTGCAGAAGTAACACAACTCCCTTTCATTCATTTTAATTAAGCGAGCTGTTTAAATTTGAAAACTTACTTTCCTCATTTTTTTTTCAACACAACTCTTTTGGTTTTAATAGACAAACATAAGTGAACTGTTTAACTTGAACATAGTTACATTCTTTGGACCAACTAAAGCCCTAATCCATTTTTTTTGGGTGTAGGTAAATGGAAACGTAGCTACTGTAAGCTTATTAATCAAGACCAAAACAGTATAGTAAGTACTACTTAGTATTATATATAAATACCAATCCAAACAAGCACCCAAACTCATAACAATCAAAGTATTCTCATGTTCTTTGCAACAATTCAACACCATCCAAATGCTTTTGATTATTTGTCCCAAGAGCTGCTGGCAATAAATGAAAGTACGCACACTAAATAACCAGTAAAAGTTGTTTGTCGGTTTCAGTAACACGGTAAGTTCTGTAGACATCAGCAAAATGCAAAAGACAGAACATCCCATTTAAGGATGTCATTATGGCAAACTGTGATGTGCTTTTGAGTTGATGAAACCTGCTATGTCTTGACTAATGGTTAAGCGGTGGGCTAAAAGAGACACCACTTTTATCGGCCTGTAATTGAAGCCTCTGGGAGGCTGGTAATCTCTGGTATTTTCTCAGAGAAAGCCGTATCATTAAATGCTGATAGGCACTGCTATCTCTCAAAATGCCATAGCACTGACCCAGAACACATTCTCTCTGTCAGAAAACCTTCCTTATCCAAATCCCAGCTGTCGCTCACTGTATATCCAGCTCACAGCGCTGCTTCTGGCCCACACAGGGAGAACAGCCTTTTGTCCCTGAATCTCCCTCACACACATACACACACACACACACACACATCATTTCTCTCTCTTTACTAGACTGTCTAGTTCAGTCTTGCTCACACTGTTTTTTTTCCCTCTCTCTCTCTCTCTCTCTCTCTCTCTCTCTCTCTCTCTCTTTTATACGCTCCTTGTCTGACTCTGCCCAAATAAAATTTTGACTGAAAACACAATGTCACTCAAACACTCAAAGCTTGTGTAATAAAAAAAATCATTAGTCAGGAGTATGATTCACTGAGTTCAAAACAAAAAAGACAAGCTCACACCACACTCGTCTTTTTTTTACAAGAATTTTTGACCATTTCGTATTATTTCCTACTCCATTGTGTATGTTTTTAAACCGTTTTGAGTCATTTAAAGAAATAAAATGATGAACAGTTTTCTGATGTTGATTATTAATAAAAATAGTTCTGAATTTGATAAGATGTTATTCTTAGCAATTGTGGAATTTGTTTTATTTGAATAAATAAAATGATGACTGAAATATATTAGTAATATTACTTAGGGTTGGGTGATGTCGACCAATTTGGCATCGTACGATGTCCAATGTGAAACATCGCGATGGACAATGGCATCGTCGTCATGAGGAAGGGTGAATTAATAATTTATGAATAATTCATTCATTCATAACGAATTAATTATTTGTAGCCTACGGTTTCAACTACCTGACTCGCATTGTCTTTGTTTTACCCATAACCAAATCATGAATAAATAAAGATAAGTTACCACCTGCCAATCACTTTTTCTGCGGGACTCTGGCATGAATAGGCAGAGTGATCCGTGTCGTTATAATGGCGTCGACAAACTTGGTTGGTAAAAAAGGTGCACAACCAACAGCAACCAACCAACAGTATCTGAGGTTTTCACTAAAATTACTAAGTACAAGCGAGAAAGTGAAAGATTGAAGCATTGTACTGATGCTGTGACACGTTACCTGAGAGATTCAAAAGATCGATAAACTGTCCGATGTGCACTGCCCTCTGGAGCTCAGACGAGTGCATGACAGTGTGTGTAGCTGTGTCTGTGTGTGGTCACGTGATGTGTGTTTTCAGCAGACGGAGGGCTGTTCAGAAATGCTCGATTAAACGCCAGTGTTGAAGTGGATCATTTTTATTCTAAAATGCCATTTTAAAACGAGACGTATTAGTGTACACGGGGCCTAAGTGTGTATTTTTTGCGAGCAGGATTGGCGATGCCGGCTCACCATCATCGTGTCTATCGGCCATCGGTGATGGACGATGGCATCATCGATCGACCCAACCCTAATATTACTATTACTTGATTGATTGGTTGGTTGGTTGGATCATTCATTATATTGTTTAAATGTGCAAAATCTTCCTTTAGAGCAGGGGTTCCCAAACAGTTTCGGATGAAGGGCGAAAAACCAAATATCATTGAGAGCTGTGGGCTGAAGATAGTTATATACAAAACACTATTACATAACATAGAATTACATTAATGTTGCAATGGGTAATTTCCAAATTCATTTCATGATATTTATAAATAAATAGAAAACAATATTTTGAATCATATTACCTAATGCGAAATATTTATTTTTTTAATTATGACTTGCAATAAAAAGATAAATCACATGTACAGTTGAAGTCAGAATTATTAGCCACCCTGATATAAATATCTGATAATATTTTTTCTTCTGGATAAAGTCTTATTTGTTTATTTCAGTTAGAATAAAAGCCGTTTTTAATATTTTAAGAAACATTTAAAGGTCAATATTATTAGCCCCTTTAAGCTATTTTTTTTTTCACTTGTCTACAGAACAAACCACCATTATACAATAACTTGCCTAATTACCCTAACCTGCCTAGTCACCTTTATTAACCTAGTTAAGCCTTTAAATGTCACTTTAAGCTGTATAGAAGTGTCTTGAAAAATATCTAGTCAAATATTATGTGCTGTCATCATGGCAAAGATAAAATAAATCAGTTATTAGAGAGGAGTTATTAAAACTATTATGTTTAGAAATGTGTTGAAAAAATCTCTCCGTTAAACAGAAATTGGGGAAAAAAATAAACAGGGGGGTTAATAATTCAGGGGGGCTAATAATTCTGACTTCAACTGTACAACAGCATAGTTCAATGCTGAATACACTAGTCAAGCAGAATCTCCCTTGCCTTGATTCGCTCACCAAAGTCTCTGCATTGTCTTCTATCCGCCGGGTGACAGTTTGTACATTTTAAACTAAATATGATTAATTCAAAACATTTAGATTGAAACCTTTAATTTCAGCAAGCCATCAAATGACAATCTCTTAACCCTCCCCATCATTCTCCCTTTCTTCTCAGATGGGATGGCAGGCCAAATCAAAGATTACCATGAGCCAACTTTGGCCTGCGGGCCCTAGTTTGGGCATCTCTGCTTTAGGGTTATGTCGGCGGCTAGCTATTTGCAACTATCACATGATCGCCCACTCAAAGTGTACTCACACTAAGTACAGTTGTCTTGTATGTGCACGCTTGTCCCCCCTCCCATTCGTGGCTGCGTACGCTTACGTCATCAATGATGCGCTGTTTAGTTTAAGAAGCGATCTCGCTCGCTCGTTTGATATGCGGTAACACGCAGTCAAATATTTCGGCGAACAGATCAGCCACCTTTGACGCTCATAAACAATCATAATGTCCTCGTGCTGCAGGTATTAGAAGGTTTGATGAAAGTGCGGCTGTCGTGCAGTGAGGGGTTTGCGTCTTTAATAATCTACGACAGTTTCCGTTCATTGAACAGTACGAATGATTAATAAATCCATATGAAACAGTCCCTTAAAAGTCACGTCTCGTCTTCAGTTTCGGGCTCAGGAGCATTTTGCACTCACACTACAAGCATATCGTATATGAGCATATATATGATACATATACATATGAGCCCAAGTGGGCCGCACTCTGGCACACCTCTTCCAACAGGGCCAGGGCTAGCCAACTGAACCGTGCCTGAGCCAGATTCAGAGCACTCACATTACTTAAACGATCCAGGACAGGCCTGGGCATGGTTCAGATAGCATTGTGTGAGTGCGCCCTAAAGATAAGCAGGGCTGCCCTGTCAGTACCTGCATGGGAGCCAACATGGGAAAGGTTGCTGCCGGAAGTGGTGTTAGTGAGACCAGCAGGGGGCTGTCAACCTGTGGTCGGTGTGGGTCCTTGCACCCCAGTATATTGAAGGGGACTCTATACTGCTCAGTGAGCGTTATCTTTTGGATGAGATGTTAAACCAAGGTCCTGGCTTCCTGTGGTCTTTAAAAAAAACAGGATGTCCTTCGAAAAAGAGTAGGGGTTGAAGCCAGCATCCTGACCAAATTTGCCCACTCTGTTCATCATGGCCTCCTAACCATCTCCACATCCCCATAATTGACTTCATCATGCTGTCTCCTCTCCACCAATCAGCTGGTGTGTGGTGTGCCATCTGTGCCATCAAGTCATCTAGGTGGATGCTGCACACTGGTGGTGGATGAGGAGATTCCCCCCTTGATGATGATGATGATTATTATTATTATTATTATTATTATTATTATTATTATTATTATTAT
>CAIGQZ010001535.1:811669-821834 GCA_903798205.1 Danio tinwini | reverse complement strand
GTGTGTGTGTGTAATCAGCTACAATAATAATAATAATAATATTAATATAATTATCAATTAACTGGAAAAAAATAACTAAAGATATTTATCTACACTTTACAACCAGTCAAAATGTGTTTGTTATTCTATAATAGAACCTAACACTAAACTGATTTGGCAAAAAAACCCTATAAAAATCGTTTACAATAAAGCAGGATTGTCTTGAAGTAACTCTGCCAGTTAAAGTATTGCTTTTATTGTATGTTATTAATTTTGCAGCTGGGTGCCTTCTAAACTGGGGTTGAGTAACGTCTTTCAAGGCTGCAGTATAGCATGCGCTCCACATGCAGTCCATGTTTTGCAATAAATAAAAAATGCTGCTCATGTTAGTAAAGGAAAAATTTTTATTGTAGTCAGACAACACACACTGGGTTCAGTTCATGTGATCTGTCAGAACAATGTACAAATAACACCAGTTAATCTAAACTTCCACAGTTTGTGTCACTTCATCTATATCTGTATAATAGATGTAAAAATTATCCTAAAGGGATTTAAAAAGGGTTTTGGAGGGTGAGCTAGAACATGCTCTCACACTTGGTGATTTGAAAAGTGCACTAAATTTCACATACTTTACAATATAGCAAATACTTTTCTCCTCCTCCTGGCACAAACGACTTATTTAGCTCCAAGTTTGATGAAGACACACCTTCCAAAGACAAGATGTGTTGTGATTGGTTAGCTGTCCCAGTGCATTTTTATTGGCTAGACGGATAAATCAACAAGTTTTATCTTTAGGAAATGACCAACATTCTATTTCACAGTATGAGAGTAATGTTATGTCACAGTAATGATACATTTCATGACGTAGTTATTTAAATAGTTAGTTATTTCAGAAAATTAGCACAATAAATAAATACGTCAAAAAAATGGGCCGTCACGGGGGTGCAGTGAGTAGCACAATGTCCATCTGTGTGGAGTTTGAATGTTTTCCTCGTGTTTTTCGTGGGTGTCCTCCAGGTGCTCCGGTTTCTCCCACAAGTCCAAAGACATGCACTATAGGTGAATTGGGTGGATGTGCTGTGATGAATATGTTGGCAGTTCATTCCACCGTGGCGACCCCTGATTAATAAAGGGACTATGCCGGAAAGAAAATGAATGAATGAATGAATGAATGAATGAACATCAACAAATGAAAATGACTTTTTGTCCACTTTTATTTGGTGGTAGCAAGTATGACCAAAATTTTATTATATTTTTAAACTTTAAGCTGAACTGATGTGTTTTCTTTTTGTGTTTTTATTTTTTGGAAGGTCTGAATTTACAGGTTCATTTACATGGTTAGGTTTGAGATTTATAACTTTAACTTTTGTGATGTTATGACACTAGTTGATGCCTTGTTCCTTCTTTTTTCTTTAGTTAACGGCAGATTTAGTATTTAGTTTAGCAGCAGGTCCTGAATAAATGTCTCATGGGGCAGACACTAAGACCCAGCAAGAGGCTTCTTGGGTGCCATATAAGAGATTAATAGCACATTCAGATTCATTCATTCATTTTCTTTTCGACTTAGTCCCTTTATTAATTAGGGGTCGCCACAGCGGAATGAACCGCCAACTTATCAAACAAATGTTTTACGCAGCGGATGCCCTTCCAGCCGCAACCCAGCACTGGGAAACACCCATACACTCTTGCATTCACCCACACATACACTACGGACAATTTGGCTTATTCAATTCACCTATAGTGCATGTCTTTGGACTGTGGGGGAAACCAGAGCACTCGGAGGAAACCCACACGAACACGGGGAGAACATGCAAACATTCAACAGCACACAGAAATGCCAAGCAGCCGGGGCTCGAACCAGCAACCTAAAATAAAATTTTTATTTTTCATAAGCCAATTTATGGCTTAGTTCCGTGGTTGTGTAGTAAATGGATACAAAATTATCAAATTTCCACACAAGCATGGCATAAATGCAAAGTCTGTAAATAATTATATATAGTTTATCACATAAAAAGGTATATTTCCCCATGTAATTGGTCTGTAAATGTTTGGGGTCAGGAGGACCCCAAGGATCCTAACAGTGATATTTTTTTTCCTGGCCCGCTCTATAGAGGGTTATCAATCTGATATCAAAATATCACAGTATAATCAATTTGAGCCAAGAAAATTGGTCAAGAGGATCATACAGAACCTTTGTATGCACAAATATAGCAAGATATATCGAAGTAGTAATGCTGTTGTTTTTGGCCCTTCCCAACCCCATTTGAATTTCCAATGGCAGGATTTGGCTCACTTTGTGACATGATTAGATCCTGGAAAACAAGCTTGTATTTCAAGCAAGCCATTTATTGTAGTTCTTATTGCAGTAATTATTTTCTTTTAAATAAATATCTATAGTGGACATAAAAACAACATGCTGACTAAAATAAAAAAGTAAAAAAGTATAATAATTGCTCTTTAAGTAAGGATATTTGGCCTTACATTGTTTCATAAAATATAAATAAATTAACTATAATAATATCATTAACCAATTATTGCAATTAATCTCATGAATCACCACTTTTTAAGACTCAATGATTAATGCGATTTAGTTAAATATTAAACTACGCAGACAATTGTGAGACTGAAACTGTAATGCATTAATTACTTTTTCTAAGTTCTACTTATATTTCAATTCTGATGTCAAATGTTTGTCAGACTGTTAACAGGTAAATAACTGAAAGTATCCAGTGACCTTTGCACAGGAGCAGTGTAATAGTGAAGTGTGTCATTTGTTTGTTGATGTTAAAATAGCTTCTCCCACTTCAGCTTTAAATACGCTGTCAACTCTAAGAAAGCATTTACTCAACACAATCCCAACTAAACACCAACAACAGTTTACTGTATGCATTTTGGCCATTAATTTTAATAACAACGCCAACGTCGACCCTGTAAATGCCACGTTTTGAATGTCATTATCTGTGTGAAAACAATGACATCATGTATTACGTGTGCAGTCTATAAGCATGTCTGAGTAGCCAATTTAAAATTCAAAACAATACTAGCTAGTTTCCATCCAATGATGCAAATTAAGCTTATGCATCAAACTGAAACATAGCATAAATCATTTATAAAATAAAGCACAGTTTCCATCCAATGAGTCAAAGAGAACAATAGTGTCACTTGCTGATAAACTGGCACCAAATATCAAAAACGAAACAAAAATAGAATCAGCTGCAGTAGGAGAAACCACTGTGGGCATTTTAGCGCAACTTTTTCGCAACTCGAAATGCAATGAATACACTGTGGCTTTTGGAGATGCAGAACCACTCTTTGGAAAAGCACAAAATTAACACAGTCCTGGGGGTAATGATACTGAACCACTTTGATTACAGACTTTGGCTAAGGAATTTTAAAACAACATTTCAGATGTTGTGCAATGCGGTCAGTACTCTGATTTGTCCAACACAGTGTAAAAATGTACCCCACGTATACATTTCTGGAGAGTGTGAATTATGTAGCCAGTAGGGATGCTCATTTCAGTTAATTTTACCAACTGACAACCACCGCTCAGTAACCAAATACTAACCATTAACAGATTAATATTAAAACATTATTTATTTTAAAAAATTATTGACGTGCCTATTTTGTGTGACACATTAAATGTGCAATTTTAAAATACTGATTTATTTTAACATGCGAACAGCATACAGAACATAACAGAACATCTTCACGCACCTGCATTGTTTTCAGCAGCATAGAAAAACTGAATAAACTAAAAAAAAAGCAAAAATAAATCCTGCTCTAGATCTTTTCCACTTAAATGACAAATTTAGATTACAAAACGAAAACACTCACTGAATCCTTTTTAAGAACCGACATAGGCTGTTTGTCCAAACATGTTTTTTTCTTCCGTCAAATAAAAATATTAGGCTACATCAAATAGATCACTCCACTGAAAATATGTATTTAATTAATGCTCTGCTGTTATTGTTATATCACAAAACCTCTGTCAACATTTTTAATAGAAGTCATTAGTTTAAAGTTTATGCCCTAATTATGATTATGACTTATTTCCTATGTCTCACTCGCAGTTCATGTGAGCGCACGCTGGGGGTAATGAAAGAAAATGACAATAAACCTTAAAGCTCATATGTTGACTTTTTGTAAAGTATAGGCTACTACATAGCATAAAACTATTTTGTTGTTTACATCTGATATTGCATTAATTTGCATACATGTTTTAAAAGCTGTAAAATAAAAAGCCTTTTATGAAACATTTATATAACGCTTTTCTGGGCACTCAAAGCGCTTTACACATTGGGGGGAATCTTGTCATCCACCACCAGTGTGAAGCATCCACCTGGATGACGCGACGACAGCCATTTTGCACCAGACCGCACACCACACACCAGCTGATTGGTGTAGAGAAGACAGAGTGATGAAGCCAATTATGATATGGGGAGGGTTAGGAGGCCATGATGGACAGAAGCTAGTGGGCAGATTTGGCCAGGATGCCGGGGTTAAACCCCTACTCTTTTTCGAAGGACATCCTGGGATTTTTAATGACCACAGAGAGTCAGGACCTAGGTTTAACATCTCATCCGAAAGATGGCACTCACTGAGCAGTATAGAGTCCCTGTCACTATACTGGGCCGTTAGGACCCACACAGACCGCAGGTTGGGCGCCCCCTGCTGGCCTCACTAACACCACTTCCGGCAGCAACCAAGCTTTTTCATGTGGTCTCTCATCCAGGTACTGACCGGGTGCAGCCCTGCTTAGCTTCAGTGGGCGACCATGTGAGAGTTGCAGAGAGCTAGCTTATTGTGAAAAAAAAAGATTTTTCACTGTGACATAGCAATATTGGCCAGCCAATAAAATGAGCTTAGGGGTTGGGCAGCTTGTTTGTTCAGCCAATGACAGATGAGGGGAGCGTTTTGGGGAACTTGATAATTCTGATCATGTTTACAATTACATTTGGCTCTCAAAATTGAAACCATAGACATTAAAATTAATAGATGAAACAAAGCCTACTGACAGTAGTCACATAGCTCGGAAGCATTGCTACATGTTGACAGAATGAAGGCCTCAGTAAATATTATCTTCTTAGTCTGCGGCATGTCTGAATTGGCCCAGTTGAAGAGCTCGGAATTACTGTGACTGGAAAAGTGCGGTAAATCCATGTTAAATGTGGAAAAGGAAACCTAAAATCCCTCTACTGTCAAGAGATGCTTCCTTTCTTTCTTTTTTTTATATATAAACCCAATCACCCAATTGGCGTTCAGGAAAGAGCTTGATCTTGTTATTGGCTCAAATACATCTTGAGCCCAGCACTGCAGCCATAATTCCTCATGAAACGTTGGGTTCCTGGAGCTGACAGAGCTCTCAGATAAGCTTTTACAAATAAGGCTCAGAAGGGAGTATGACTTTTGAAGCATTTAACTTCAGATTTTTTTAATAGCTTTTTTAACACGACCTTTCTGGCCTCCTGTAATGATTAGATGAAGCTGATGAAGGATGTTTTAGCATGGTGGAGGTTACTACAATCTTTTCTGCTCACATACACACACACACACACACACATGCACACCACGCTGCAGTTACAGTACATTTTAGTCTATGCAGTCCTTGCCAAAACTAAAAAATACAAAAATGTAACTAAATAAATCACAAAAGACATATGTGGATGTTTACAAAAAGCAAAATTGTATGCACAAGTGTGAAGAAAGGGTATAATCATTACATAAAGAAAGACTAATGCTTCCCAGTCTTGCTTTAAAGTCAGCACAAACATTTGAACAATAAATCATTTACATAATCATGCAGAAACACAGCATGTAAATGCTTTACATGAACTATGATGCTGTTATCGCAATGTATAATAGTTTCTCATTTATGATTTAAAAATAGAAATTTAGATTTACATTGCTGTAAATGTGCATGACATGAGTTGATTAGTTGAATTTCCAAGGAATTTGTTCAAAAGGACCACAAACTCCCCCCTGTCTCAGCAGGGTGTTTTCACACCTCTAGTTTGGAAAAAGACAAGAAAGTGGGCGTGTCCAGCTCTGTTTAGGTGGGAGTGACGGGGGAGGGAAAGAGGGAAGGATTTGCAAAAATGGGAGTTTCCCTTTGGGCACACGCTGATTTTCACAGAGGCAAAACAAACACAGACGCAGGGGAGAAAGACAGTGACTGTGTTTACATGGACATCAGTAATCAAATTATTTGCCAATTTATTAATTTGTCGACTTTAACTGCAGTTTGGCACTTTCACTTTTTATTCAGCAACATTTCCTGCATGTCCCCCGTGACAATTGAGATATGAAAGCGAGGAACTTCTGGAGAGAGGAGTTTTAATGGAATGTTTGATACTGCACGGCGGATGGGAGAAAAAAATCCTCCGCATTTCTCAGTTCACAATGCAAGGCTTAATGCTCAAATCAGATTTTTTCTCAGATCTGATTTTTTTGCCTAGCTGTTTACACTGTTGCTATAAATGTGGCCAATATCAGATTTGCAGTGTGAACAGATCATGGTCATAAACTGACCCGCATGCGCAAAAGTATAGTTAGAAAAGTAGTGTATTTAGTTAAAGTAGTGTATTTCAAGAACTGTAAACTGCTACTACTAATGTGTATTTCGGCATTTGAAACCTAAAATAAGTCCCTTGTGATTGAAAACACTGATCATTTGTGATTTATGACAACTGCTGTGCTCATCTGTCTGACCACCGGTGTAGTAAACTCATCAAGGGTTAATGAGCAGCCGCAGACTGAACTGAAGGCGGAGTTGGTTTATCTCCGTTTGCAGTTATTTTATTTTACTTCGTTATAAACAACAGACACGTGCAGATGGGGGGGTTTGGGTGCTTGAGCTCCTGCCCTTTATTCCCTCTGAGATAATGTTCGTTCTTAAAATGAAAGTGCCCCCTCCTTTGTGCACGGATCCCCTATCCGCAACAGATTCTCTTTAGCATCACGATCATCCCGTGCCCTGATCATTAACCAGAGTGGTTAAGCACCAGTTTTGCCTTCAAAATCTTTGTCAAAATGAACAACCAACTTTCTGTGGTAAAGTAATCACCCTGTGTGTTATTCTACTATGCTGCAGAGGTGTAGATGATGTTTGCAGCACAGAATGATGATGTACGTTGCTCGAAGATTATGTAAAAGTCACATGAAATCCGACATAACCGTTTGCAAACCGATTGCAAAACATCAGATCTGTGTCTGATTTAAGACTACATATGAAAGTGGCACAAATCTGAAGTGAAAAGATCACATTCAACGCGGTTTGGGCTGTTCACACTGTCAAGACGTGAGTCACATATGGGCGAAAAGATCAGATCCGGGCCACATTTGCCAGCAGTGTGAACGTACCCTTAGATGCACTCGGTAGGTAGCGTCAGAAAGCCGTGTGTGTATAGACTATCCTGAACAAAATGAGGTGACAATTCTACATGACGGTAATAGTTTGATTGCTGTGTTTACATGTTTGCATTCAGAGAGCAGCATTTACAGCGAATCTTTCAGTCTATAATATTGTACTATAATATTGCAGTGATATTAACTTAGTAAATAAATCATTATGACTATGGTATGTCTTTAAAAACTGAAAGAGCACTGCTGACGATACAAGCTAAGTTTGCCATCTGAATAAACAAACAAAGGGCACTGATCTCACGCACACTTACCAAATCTGTAGCGACAGAACAATCAACACAAACTGGAGCCGTGTCTTTTTTAAAAGGAGACGAGCCGCAAATCCGGATTTCATTTCCAGATGCGAAAAGCTCTCGGGTAAAAAAATGTTCCTTACAAACGCATTTCTGTCGTGTTTCGAATGAACAGTAGTCCACACGTGAGTCCAGCTGCGCTCTCATAACAGGAAAATGAAAACAAAACCTTTGTTGCAGCACATTAATAAACGCAGCACATTAGTAAATGCAACACTGACGACCCATGTCTTCAAATTCTCGTTCTTTTACTTGTTTTGGCAACACAACGTGGCGTCTCTCTGTCATCTGAACACTGTAACAGGTAACGTCTTTGAAGCTATCATGCATTAATGAAGTTGCACCTCATACACAATAGAGCGCGCTGATTGGTTTGAACCAAGTCTTTCTCATGAATTAATGCCGCACACTCAGAGACGTCACGATGCACTCGCAGTTACAGACATCCAGTGTCCATGCTGGAATACACACAAGTATCTAATCGCTGTGATGCAGCTTCAAATTTTTTTGAAGGAACGAATTTGCTCAAAATAACGCAAAAACAACCAATTTTTACTTCTTAGTGCAATATATGTGTCCTAATACTGTTTATAGCAGGACACATTTATGACCGTCAACATCTCAAAAAATGTGCTTTGGTGTTTCTTGACCCTTTAATAGGCTTCTAAAACCTTGTTATATATCTCAAACAGGTCCAATGTGTTCCTTGTAGATTATCTGGTTGCAAAAATATTTCCTTTTCGTTCTCAGCAACAGTTAAGAAACTTTAGTTGTGCTCTAATATGTATGTGTGCGCATGTGAGTGTGTCCGATTTTATAGTGACCTCCCCCCGGACCACAAGTATGACAATATCTCAGCAGCATCCACAAATTTCTCTCTTCTCCTCTCTTTCTGATTTGTACTTTCATTCTCAATGGTCAATCTCAATGGTCTCAGTGCACAACTGAATGGACGTTTACCACAAGAGCTCTGCGGCAATCTTGACAAACCATTCTTCTGCCTGAATCGCTCAAATACTTGAGGACATAAAAGAATGCTGCGGCAATTCAGGTTTTTTTTTTTATGCTTTGACTGGTTAGTGTTATTAATCACTCATGTAAGTTCCTTTGAGTGTCATTTCTTTAAATTGACTACTTCTTAAATAAGAAAGCATGTCTTCTCGCCTTGTGTTTTGTCACCCAACAGATGCATGTGCATTTTATGTGAGGATATTTTTTTTTATTACTATTCAATATTGTCTGCAAGCTGATTCAGCCGCAGAGAGAAATAGTCCACAGAGTTGTCTTTGTTAAAATCGTATGAAATGCTGCATTGGAAAGGCAATGGTCCTCTTTTCTATGGGCACAGAGGGGTGCACAGGAAGCAAAAGACCTTTATGACAAAAGGTCAATGGGTATACTCAAGTCTCACTGACAATGTGCCTCAGCAAGCAAAACCCAACTATTCAGCTGAATCACTAAAAGATGCTCTGATGTCGGGTTATTATCCATTCTGAGAACTTCTAATATCTATTATCCTAATAAGTAAAGACAGAAAGTGCTTTATATTGGGATACAGGATGCCAAAATGGGATACAATAGGGAATCAGTTCCCTTCAAAAACTACTTAATACAGTATCTTCCACTAAAATTTGTATTTCAGTACATTAAAATGGTGCTATTATGAAACTTTATAGGTGAATTAAGGTACCAAGATGTCACCCAAAAACATCTGTTACTTTATGTAGGTGATGGACAGATGTCTTTTCTCTTTCTTTTTCTTTCATAACAACAGTTCAGAACACTTTTTTAGCTGAAAGTGTCATAAATTCTACTATCAATTCATAGTAAAAAAAAAAAAAAAAACATATACAGGCAAAATACAATTAATAATGGTGACGCCTGATAATACATTGAGGTCTTATAAAGCAAAACTATTAGTCTAAACATTATTTACAAAATTAATGTGATTTATTACTATTAAATTATCCACAATAACATGGAGTACATGTTTACTGTCACTTACTGACGTATCCACAGGTGTAAATAAGCTTGTAAAATATTTTGTAAGCAATGACCAGATTTGTGCAAAAAAAGGATACTTTCAGTTCAAAAGACCTCTGTGTATTGCAAGAATTAATTGTATTTTATTGTTTCTTTGTTTGCTTTTTGACTCTCAAACTGTCAGTAACCAATGACTTGCATCTTGTGAATCATCTCAGTTTCTGATAATTTTTTTCTTCTAATGTTCCACAGAGAGAAAAAATATCACCTTTATCTTGAATGCCTAAGGAATGAGTAAATTAAGAGCTAATAAAAAAATTTGGAGGAACTATGTATTTACAAGAGGCTACAACTTTTGCACTTTTTGAAGACTGAATGCATATAGTTTATATACACAATGCAAATTTATAGACAGCAAAGTATGCTGCAACTTGCTCTATTGTAAATTATGCATTATATTATGTCTACTAACTCCTTCGAAATAT
>CAIGQZ010001535.1:788419-806669 GCA_903798205.1 Danio tinwini | reverse complement strand
AGAGAGAGAGAGAGAGAGAGAGAGAGAGAGAGAGAGAGAGAGAGAGAGAGAGAGAGAGAGGCAAAGCTCTGGCAAGCAGAACTCAGGTCTGCCTCCAAGCGGTGCTGCTATCAGATTTTGTTTCACAGAATCCACCTTCAACATGACGGTTCTACTGCTGGACAGTCCAGCTGGTCTCTGCTTGGCCGTGTGAAGTTCTTCAGGGGGGTGTTTAGAGAGATGAGGGGGGACAGGAGTGTCTATAATGGAATGTTAACGAGATCACTTTATGTCCTGTATCCACTTTCCTTTAACCATGTCCATGTACAAAACAAAGCTGCTTTCTGGCGTGTGAAATAAACTGTTGTTGGAGAAACGTTGACCAACACAGACGGCTGTTGTCACTTGGCTGGACTTGAAACAAATGCTTGACAAGGGGCAGAGAGAAAGGAGAGGGCGAACGAGCAGGAAAGGGCCGTGTTGCCCAATTATCACACCGACCCCTTCCACAGATCCTCAATGGCAGTTCACTGTCTGTTTATAGCAAGCAAAGCCGACAGAAAATTAGCAGGTGTCTGTAGACAAGAGCAGCCAGCCCAAACCAGCGGCTCCCTGCCGACTCCAACACAATTATTGCCAGGCTATGCACATTTCGTGGCTTTAATAAACACATTAGTCGAGAGAAGAGGTCTTTTCCCCCACCTTTACTTATTATGATGTCTAAGATAACCATGACAGGCCGCTTCACGTTAAGTGTCCTTAATACCTTTGTACTTTAAATTGTGCGGCGGTTCTTACTGCTGTTAAACCCATTTACAGCTTTTATAATTAGACATCTGGACCGAGCTTTATTGTGGTTTTACCAGCTTTCAGAGATGTTAAAGTTTTGACTCTGGCCCTGAGAGATTCCTTCAGCTAATGTCTTTGACAGCAATTGTCTTCTTCAAACACGTGTGTCCGACACTAGACGTCTAATCAGTCTATAAAGTGTTTTACTGCAGATGCTTTTTCTTTTCAGAAATGAGTGGCTTCATTTTTTTTTTTTAAGTATTCAAATGTATTTTATGTAAGTCTATGATATGTACAAAATTTGAGAAAATAATAATACATTTTATGTTATATAGAGTTAAAGTCAGAACTATTAGCCACCCTTTAAATTTATTTTCTTTTTTAAATATTTCCCAAATTATGTTTAGGAGAGCAATGGAATTTTCACAGTATGTCTGATAATATTTTTTTTATTATCAATCACTTATTGTCACTTATTATCTTATTTGTTTTATTTCGGCAAGAATAAAAGCAGTTTTAAATTTTTTTAAAGCCATTTTAAGGTCAATATTATTAGCCCCTTTAAGCTACAGTATAAACCAGAAGTTTACATACACTCTAAAAAAAAGGAATATAACCATTTTTTTAATGACTGGTGTTAAATCATATTAAATGATTACTGTTTTAGTTCCATTAGGATTACCTAAATTATTTACATTTGCTAAATGCCAGAATAATGAGAGATTTTTTTCTTTTTTTTGATAATTTTTTTATTAATTTCTAGACAGTCAAAAGTTTAAATACATTTCCTTGGTGTTTTCTTAGCTTTGCTTTTAAACTGTATAACTCTGGTCAAATGTTTTGGGTATCCCTCCACAAGCTTCTCACAATATTTTTCAGGAATTTTGGCCCATTCTACCTGACAGAATTTGTGTAACGGAGTCAGATTTGTTGGCTGTCTTGCTAGCGCAAGCGCACAAATTTTCTATAGGATTGAGATCAGGGCTTTGTGATGGCCACTCCAGAACATTCACTCTTGTGCTTAAAGCACATTTTAACTAATTTGGTAGTATGCTTAGGGTCATGGTTTGTTTGGAAGACCTATTTGTGACCAAGTTTTTATTTCCTGGCTGATGTCTTGAGATGTTGCTTCAGTATTTCTACATAATGTTCTTTCTTCAATATTGCCATCTATGCTGTGAAGTGGACCAGTCCCTCCTGCAGCAAAACAGCCCCACACCATGATGCTGCCGCCCCCATACTTCACAATTGGAATGGTGTTCTTAGGCTTGTAAGCTTTCCTCTTTGTCCTCCAAATGTAACACTGGTCATTATGGCCAAACAGGTCAATCTTAGTTCCATCAGACCACAGGACATGTCTCCAAAAATGATTCTTTTCCCTAGTGTAATTTAGCAAATTGAAATCTGGCTTTTCTGTTGATTCTGGCTTGTTGATTTTCCCATGTTGTCACACAAGGAAGCAGTGTGTTTGAGGTTTTCCTTAAATACTATTCTAGAGTTGTGCCTCCAATTAACTCAAATGCAGTCAATTAGCTAATCAGAAACTTCTAAAACCTTGACACCATCATCTGAGCTTTTTCAGAGGCATAATAATCTTATTGTATGTAAACTTGACTTTCAAGAAAAAATATAACAATTTCTCAAAAATATCTCTCTCATTATTCTGCTAATAAGCATATCAGAAACAAATGTGATAATCCTGACTTACCTAAAAGAGAAAAAGTTTAGTCACATTAGTATCTGACTTTTAAATGGTTATGTGCCTTTTTATACAGTGTATGTAAACTTCTGGTTTCAACTGCATCTTCTGTTCATTATTTGTCTTAATTGCAATGCTATGTATTTGTGGGATGGCATGGACTTTGGCACCGCTGGGGGTGGGGTGGTTGTTTTTCTGGGTGGGCTGGGAAGGTTGAGGAGTGGATCTTGTTTTGTTTATTGGAAAGAAAATTGTAAGGATGCTGTGACTACTCACATGTAAAATCAATAAAAAATCACAAAAAAAAAAAAATGTTATGACAGCCATTTTAATGTTAGGATATGATTCCATTGCCTCTTGTTACAGTTAATAAAATAGTTTGACAACAAGCAGGAAATGATCATGGGCCATTGACATCACCACATTGCAATGGTCTATAAAACAAAGACAAACATACAAATTAATGAAAACAAGGACCAAAGTATGTCATCTTACCATCTCCTGATCAATATTTCCTTTACTTTTCAAATGTGATTGTGAAGTGCATTTAGTCAGTAAAGTAAAACTTTAGTAAACCTCCAGATCAAATTCGAAATCGATTTAATCAGATGACATTACATTAAGATATTCATTCTGCGAAAAATGACAGCTGTTTGCTTAGCTTCTCAATTAACTCTGACTTTTCGTAATTGCATGTGAAAATACCACATACACTCAAAAAGTTACTTATTTAAAAAGCTTTTGGGGAAAACCTAATTGTTTTATGTTCAATCCACTTAAATTTATAAAAACTAGTTAACTTAGAGGAGCGCAGGGCACAAAGTAACGCGGGGTTAAATGTTACACAGAGTTTTAAGGCATTTGCTCAGGGTTAACCATGGCATGCTTCAGGGGTTTTCACCACAATGTCGGCAGATGTCTTCCTGCCAATTATTGAAAAAGTTCGGCAAAATTTGGATGAGAAACACAGGAGAAACTATTTTTGCAGCATAAAAGTATTTTTTATTATAGTCGATATATATATATATATATATATATATATATATATATATTTTTTTTTTTAATCTCTGAAAGTATGTATGTAAAATCTTTTACTGCTGTGATCACCGTCTTCTAGGCTAAAAGATGAAACCATTTTGAAAGATGTATAAAACACAGTGACTGCTAGCCAGCTTTGAGGAAAACATGACACAGCGGGGTTAGTTGTAACAGGGTGTTAAAGCCACACACTGTTGGACACCAATTAAACTTAACAAAATATGTTTTTGAATTTTGAATGTGATGTTGAGAACTTTATTAATAAAAATGTTTTTTAATAGAAAATATTGGTTTAATAGAAAAAAGTTTTATTGCTAATAATGCAAATAAATGCATTGTATAATAATGGATAAATGGATAATAATGCAAACAGATTCAAATGTGTTTATCCAATTAACAAATTAATAAATAAACATACTGTGCTATGTAGAATAACAAAGAAATGAGCCAATTACTGAGGAAATACAGCTACTATTTAAAGTAAACTGACTTTAAATTAATAGTGTGAAATCTGCCTTTATAAGCATGTTACAACTAACCCTCTGTCAGTTACAACTTGCCCCACAGGTGGGGTAAATACTAACATTTTTACTCCTGGCACATTCGGCAATACTGCACAGAAACCAAAAGTCTGGCGATCGTACAACCAGTGCTCATTTGCAGGAGAGGCTTGCGTGTTATTGGTAAAAAAATATGGCTTGTCTAACCCTATTACTTTGTTCATTATTTGACCAAAACCAAAAAGTGTTACTTTGTGCCCCGCTCTCCCCTAATCCCATCATACTGTCCCAATACAAACTGATTGTGTGGAACCCAGCATTGTTTTACAGTGTACGTGCCCAGAGCTACATCTTGTAAACTGCAAATACAACGCAATCTCACGGCAATTCGTAACTTTTGATTAAGTGGCTAATTCGTATGAATTCGTATGATCTAATTCGTACAAATAGGTACGATTTGCTCATCACCCAATGACGGTTGGGGTTAGGTGTGGGGTTAGGTGCCACGCCTCCTTTTTAAAATCGTACATTTTCGTACGACTGAACTCGTACGAATTAGCCACTAAACTGACAAAACGTAAAATACGTTTCCTCGTGAGATCAGGCTGGCAAATATGTGCTTCGATATATATCCGTCTGCATTTTGTGAGTAAAACGAATGCTACGGGGCGGTATGATACCGCAGACAACTTCTGTTCTTTTTCGCATTAATAACATTTACAGGGACACACTTGGTGGATGAAGGCATGTTTTTGTGAGGCACAGCACAGAATAAATAGCACCCAAATGACTTGATGTGTAATTGAACACATTCGCCATGCCTGCTTACCTCCGTATGGACAACTTTTCAGAGCGGTCATATGGCTCGGTAGCTCGCCTTGTACAAGTTCTACTTTGAGTTTTGACTTTCAAGTTGTAGTTTGGTTCGGGAAACCAGGTAAAACAAAACACAACAACAACAAAAAACAACTATGTGAAATTGCAGCCACGATACACTTTTCTCTTCTGAATTGCTTTTGAAAACATTCAGTCTTTGGCCTCCTTAGTAGAGCAACCAACTCCCATGCAGATGGTTGCTGGTTCAATCCCAGCTCGGAGCGGGTTGGGTGGTGTAGTCCCAGTGGGGATACATTGGTGCTGTGACCCAGATGGGAATGAGGTTCAGGGGGGTGAGTGTACCAGAGGCCAGCTAGTGAAGTGCTGTGTGCAGGTAAACCTCACTCCTCTGACCTCTAAAACAGGTGCTCTTGTGACAGAAGCTAGAAGCTATGGTCTTTAGCCTTCTTGGTAGAGCAACCAACTCCCATGCGGAGGTGTTGCCTGTTCAATCCCAGCTTGGAGCGGATTGGGTGGTGTAGTACCAGTGGGGATACATTGGTACTGTGACCCAGATGGGAATGAGGTTCAGGGGGTGAGTGTAGCAGAGGTAAGCTAGTGAAGTGCTGTGTGCAGGTAAACCTCACTTCTCTGACCTCTAAAATAGGTGTTCTAGTGACAGAAGCTAGAGGCCATGGTCTTTAGCCTCCTTGGTAGAGCAACCAACTCCCATGAAGGTCACTGGTTTGATGCCAGAATGGAGCGAGTTGAGTGGTGTTACAATTGAGCGGGGTTACAATTGCAAGCCAATAAACCTAGACTTAAACTGTAACATTAATGATATACTCTACAAATGTTCAGTTGTTGTAACTTAACAATGGGTCAAATATTGACAAATTAAATAAAAAAATAACTAAATATTTAACCCAACATAGGGTAAAGACAACCCAGCATTTGTCATTAATAAACATCGTTAAGTAATGGTCCGTTTGCACTGACTGGTACAGTACGGTATGATACGGGTCTGAACGGGTCACCTTTATCAGGCTTGCGTTTCCACTGCCAAAAGGGTATCCTTTTGGTGGGCATTTTGTATGACAGAAAGTTTCAGACGATGTCATTTTTACTCGAGGAAATGTCACAGTAAAGCTGCAAGGGTCGTTCACATATCATATGAGAAGCACTTCTCACAAAACAGATGCTTTATACACATAAATACGTGTGTATAAATGTTCACTACTAACCATTTATAAATATGATTTGATTATAACTGCAGATCAATGAAGCAAAATAGCCTACTGTAACGTCTTTAATTATATGAAATAAATAAATAAATAAATAAATAAATAAATGCAACATATATGAACACATATAGACCCTTACAGTCTCCGGTATGCTATCAATTACAGAAAAACTACACACAGCATACATTTAGTCCTTATTTGGGGTCAAAAACAAAACGAAATATAGCCCACAGTCAGTGCAAACCTATCATATGTGTCTTTAATCTTCACCAGCACATGTAACCTCTTGTTAGACAGTATTACCGTCATTCCGAGTTCATAATAGTCCAAAGGGTGAGGATAATAGTTAAACATAGCGGTTTGTTCATGTTTTAGGTTGCAAAAGCATCATTTGCTGCTGTTTTTTCCGATCTCTCCTTAGCTCTTTTGCACTTAACTTTTGCGTTTGTCCATTTCTGAAATAATTGGATATCAGAGCGCTTCAATGATCATGCGTACGTTCTTAATACAAGCTCAAAGAGTTTGTCATTTCAAATATAGACGCGCGACAAGCTCTCTTGTGAAACCGCTCGCACTTTTAGACAGGCTCGTAAAACAACAACAGGACACAGCAAAATTTGTTCTTCTTGGCTTTGTAGCTAAACATCAAGATGACAAGTTTGTTAGAGCTCGGGTCGACCATGGCTTTTTATTATATGTATAAATTATTACGGTGAAATGTCTCGGTGTGTTTTTAAAAATTGTGCTTCCTTTGTTTTCATTCTCCTGCTTCTGCGAGTGACGTATCTCTGTAAACCAATAGTGATCAGCTGCGCGTCTAGCTCCGCCTTTTGCTACCCTTTATTCGTGCTAGGTACCCTTTGCAAAGGGTGACCAAAACGTGATACGTTACGGTTCGCTTTTAGGTACCCTTTGATAGTGGAAACGGCCATAAAAGTGTACCGAACCGAACCGTACCATACCACTCAGTGCAAACGGGCCATCGATAACACGCAGCTAACCCTTTACTTAAACGTTAACATAAATCCTATAGCATGAATGTAAATAGTTATGACCTTAATTCTTGGATCATAAATATTGAAGTTCAAAACAAAATCTTAGTGATTTTTTTTACTTCTTGGGTCAAATCAGTCCTGAAACTGTAAAAACGTTGTGTTCTTTTTCACGGGAATCTTTGAATCTTAGCAGCAGAAGTCTGCGTTTCATCCCAGCGTCTCACTGGACAAACAATTGAGATCTCATTTGTCATTGTGTGTTCCTACAGGTGCGTGTACTAGTCGCTCTCTTGGTGTCTTAATCCTTCACGATGAAACATTGGGAGTTTGGGGACTCATATAACAAGACTTTTCAGATCTGAGGATTACTCAATACATCTTTGTCTATATTTCTCACAAGTGCCTTTTTGACCTAATCGTGGAAAAAAATGAAGAAAAGAGATGGACAGAGGACTTCAAACAAGAGAATGTGAGGTCAGATGCAGAGCCCTTTCACTTTAAAGTCCCTCATCTGGCTTTCATTTGTTGAATTCCATGTCTTTTACATGTACTGGCTGCAATTTTCACAAGCTCCCGTATCTGGAGGAGACATATGATTCCAGGCCTGGCTAAAGAGTTCAGATGGTCCAGTCGTTGACAGTTTTCACACCTTCTTGGGGTCTGCTTCAATGGTTACCTTTCAACAAAAATTTAAAAATTTAAAATTAAATATATCAAATATGGGCGATGCGGTGGTGCAGTGGGTAGTGCTGTCACCTCACTGCAAGGAAGTCGCTGGTTCGAGCCTCTGTTGCGTCAGCTGGCATTTCTGTGTGGAGTTTGAATGTTCTTCCCGTGTTGGCGTGGGTTTCCTCTGGGTGCTCCAGTTTCTCCCACAGGTCCGATGACGTGTGGTACAGGTGAATTGGATAAGCTAAATTGTCCGTAGTGTATGTGTGTGAATGAGAATGTATGGGGTGTTTCCCAGTGATGGGCTGCAGCTGGAAAGGCATCCGCTGTGTAAAAAAACAAATGCTGGACAAGTTGGTGGTTCATTCTGCTGTGGCGACCCTGGATTTATAAAGCGACTAAAATAAAATGAATGAATGAATATATCAAATGTATTGAATACCTTGCTTAAATGTATGAAGAGTGGGGGAAAAATAAATAACAACACATAAATAAATAAAAAAATATAGTCCAGTTAATGTTTTGGACATCAGCTGTCTTCTTCAAGACATGAAAATCTTCAATAAATGTTCAATTAATTCATGAAATGTTTAACTAAACATAATTTTGGTCAATTAACTCATCATTTTCTGTTTATTAATAGTTAGGTTTAGATATTGGTTAGTGTTAGGTATGTGAAATACAACACAGGCTCATACTGAAAACGTTGTCCTATGTACGTTTCTGGAGACCGCAAATTATGTAGCCAGAGGTACGTATGGCTGCAGTTCATTTTTTAAATCGAATGCTACGGGGCAGTGCGACGCCGTTCCTTTTCGTCCTTACCAGCTGACCGCTTACCTCTGTGTGGACGACTTTCCCGCTGCAACCAGTTTGTCTCGTTAGCTTGTCATGTACGTCAGCGGACTTGAGACATAGAGAGGAGTTGACCGCGACGACGGGGTTCGAGTCCGGTGAAGAACGGTTCCAGAAAGCAGGTAAGACAAAATCAGAATGCAAAAAATAAAATTAACAAGCAAATAACAGGGTGAGTAAAGTCTGAAAACGTAAAAATCAGACGAGGGCTTTTCTTTTTTTTTTTCTGGATTGCTTTTGAAACTTGTTGGTTGGGTTTAGGGGAGTGTGTGGGTGGGTGGGTTGGCGGGTCAATCAATAAAATTGGTTGGATTTAGGGAAGGAGGAGGGTGGGTCAGTCGATTGGCCGTCAGTCAGTCAGTCATCCAGTCAGTCAACAGCGGCCTCGGTGGGTTTACGCAAGAACAGCAGACGGGAACGGCACTCGCGAGAAAAATTTGAGATTTTAAAAAGAGTACACAGCGGCCTCTCGTGGATTCGCGAAAACAAAAACTGCAAAAATACGTATCTCCCGGGATGTTTTTTTGCGGCCTCCAGAAACGTGTGTAATGGTACAATTTCAGAATGAGCCTGGGTTGATAAAATAATATCATAAACAGCCAATATCATAATAAAAGGCAGGTAATAAGCCAGTAGTTAATTGTGAGAATTAGCAATTAAACTAAATTGTTTTTGATTTATTTGTATTATTATTTTCCCCCACAAATGCATGGTTTTATTATGAGAGCTCAAAGAAAATTGCTAACACTTTATTTTAATTTGTCCTTGTTACACTTTCTTTGCACTTACTAAAGTAATCACACTTAATTTTGCATAATTACATGCAAACTAACACTAGATCTAACTCTCAACCTAACCCTAACAACATTATAAGTTAAATAAAAGTTGCATTGTAACAAGTACACCTTAAAATAAAATGTAACCAAGATGTAAGTTCTTCTAGAAACATATTAGAAGTAATATCCATGTTCTGTGCAAGTTAATCTCATTCATTCATTCATTTTCCTTTGGCTAAGTCTCTTTTAAGCCTGGTTTATACTCGACACGTCTGCTAGTTCGCTTGAGTGCGCGTGGCGAATGTGACCTCAATGCTGTGTTTGTGGAGGTTCGCTTTGGGTGCACGGGACATGATTTCGG
The DNA here is from genome assembly GCA_903798205.1 of Danio tinwini. NCBI lineage: Eukaryota > Metazoa > Chordata > Actinopteri > Cypriniformes > Danionidae > Danio > Danio tinwini. Next base: position 796,948 of record CAIGQZ010001535.1, on the reverse strand, counting down.
CCGGCGGAGCGCATGCTTTTTTTGAGACTCGAGCGAACAGTCCGCACGGCAGCGCATTTGAACATGAATCACTTTAAAGAGATTTTGTCTGAAACAGTACGACTGTACAGACATCTTTATGATCCGTGATCATAGAGATGACCAGATGATCAATAATTCTTGGCTAGAAATTGCAACAGCCGTGGGAAAAGGAGGAAAGTTTTTGTTAAAAGGTTTGGAAACACATGAGGGATACGTTTGTTAAAGCCAAAAGAGCCCATGGCAAAAGTGGAGACCCATGTACACAATTACAGAAATATGTTTTTCCACCATTCATAGGTTTTACACTGATGTATATGTTACAATTTTGAATTTAAAACAATTTAATAGTTACAAAACTATAATTAAGGAACAAATTATATATTTGATAACTGGAAAGGAATATTTGAACCTATCGGTTTACAATATACAGATGGTCTGTTTTTCTAGGATTTATTGGTGATAATGTCAGGAATGTTGGACCATTATTGCCTTTTTAGCATAAGTATGGGACAGAAACTAGCCAGACAGTAATGTGTGAATTGTGGAGCAGGCTAAATCTAAAGAACATCAGTATTTTTTAGTAAGTGTGTTTTTTTTTTTGCTTTTATTCTTGCCATAATAAAAATATATTTGTAGAGCAACCCATGTTTTATTGTAATCATATTTTAATAATCTTTAATAGGTAAAACTGTCCGATATATGAACAAAAGCAAGTGATGCATTAAAGTTTAGTTTAAAAAAATCTTGAATGGTTATGAAAATTCTTATAATCATTAAAATAATTTATAAAAATAATTTATTTAAAAATCTTGAATGATTTTAACAACATGACATAGTTCCAGAAACTTTCTACTTCTCTGTTTATTCGTTTGACTTCACGGTCAGTTTCTTTAGACCGCCCCCTGTCGTTTTTAAGAATATCACAACGGCGAACGCGGCAAGTATAAAAGCCTCGTCCATTTTGTGAGGTGCGTGCGCAGTCAGCGGAGGTAAGGGTCACCACAGTGGAATGAACTGCCAACTTATCCAGCATATGTTTTACACAGCGGATGCCCTTCCAGCTGCAACCCAGTACTGGGAAACACCCATACACACTCATTCACACACATACACTATGGACAATTTAGTTTCAAGTTTAAACTTTACATAAAAAAAATTAATTAAAAAGGATTTTTTTGTAGTTGTGTGCATGCATTGTATGCAATGTAGTAACTACATAGCAGATGAAATACAAAGTGGGCGCCTTTATTTTAAGGTGTCCTTGCTACAGTGTAATTTTACAACTAGTACTGAGTAATAGACACAAAAGTGATTGAGACAGAAATAGAAATCGTTCAGAGGAAAGCAGGGTGTGAAAAGGACCATTGAGAGACAGTGTCCAGCGAGTGGTGTGTCCAACACCTGCACCGCCTATTCACCCAAGTGTTTACACACTGTCATCCACAATTAATGGCTCTCAGGGGTAGGGCTGCCTGCTCTCTGCTGGGGCCCCAGACCCTTCCTGGGCCCTTATGAGTGCCTAATTGAGCATACCACCCTCCTGATTGAATTAACAGCTTGGTCCCAGAGACCTTCACCCCAGTGGAGAGGGGGGCTCAGTCCCTCTGTGCCAGCCGGATGGAGGAGGGGGGGAAAGGAGCACGGGGTTGAGAGCGCAAAGTTGTCAAAATGTCAGCAAAGCGTGGCCTTTGCTGTTGGCAAAACCAAGCTAGAAATGTGAACTGGGGGCATTCAGAGGTCCCGGTCTTCACAAGGCCTGCCAGGTGGACGCTGGGTCCTAAGGATGGATGTAGTCGGAGTCTGTGGTGAAGTTTTACATTCTTTAATTTGTGAACAAATAAATATCTATATAGTGGGCTTCATGTACAGAAGGGTGTTTCAGCTACCAGGGCTTGACATTAACTTTTTTGATCACCAGCCACTGTGGCTAGTAGTTTTCCAACATTACTAGCCACTCGCCATTTGCACTAGCCACAATTTTATTGTTGGGAAAATATATTTTTATACACATAAATATGACTTTGACATGCTAAAATTACTTGATTTAGATTTTGCGTTATCTCCACATGCCTCATTCATTTCACTTTTTGTGTGTCGTGTATGAGCTTGCTAAATGTTCATGAGCAAATGGGTCATGGTTTCATAGTATTACAATTAGTTTCTATTTCACATAATTTTCAATGCTCAAAATGAAGGATTTACCAAATTTATCTCTGACCACACCAAACATAAACAATTAATTATTTCTTAGCCACAAATTTTAAATGTGTCAAAACAAGCAAAATATAGCTGTTTACTATACTTTTTATTTAACAAAACATATGCACAGTACTCTGTCCTGGCTGCCCCAGATCACCAGTTAACTACACATAAATGGGGAGTAATCTCCCATTAAAGCAATGCTATTGTAAAAAATGATAATTAAACCACATTACGCAAAAGAAAGCAGGTAAAAAACATACTGTGTGATAATGAAATGATTATAACGCACACGGTTAATGTTAGACCCATAAATAATCGGTTCAAATAATGGTAAAAGCGAAAGCAACCGGTGCTGCTTACAAAAATACAAATCTGGAGCTCTTGAAAGCAGCAAGACTGAAGGTGCATGTTCATCACTTTTTGTCTAGTCTATTTGAAAGAGAACCGATCACATCAGCTGTGTTTCTAGACACAGTTGCTTCACGCAAGGAAACGGGAGCGCGCACATGTACATCACCTCAACTGTTAGCGCGAGTGATCACTCTCTCATTCTGTATTCATCTGCTTTTTTATTGCTCACGCGAACGCAATTATTTTTGTCAGTCATGTTGGTTCTCAATTCTAAGATCACCTTTGCATGCATATTGGACCATCCTTATTGTCAAAGCCTGCTATTATGAATTATTATCCGGGAAAATTATTTTCAACCAGCCAAAGTGGCTAGTGGGAGTATCTGTCTTACCCGCCACCACTGAAATCTACTAGCATTTGGGGGGTTGGAGGATGGTAATGTAAAGCCCTGGCTACCGATACATTTCAGATGAAAGCTGTATGTAACTATTTTCAATTTTATACAACTTTGTTTTACAGCTTTAATAATGTAATTTAATTAAAATATAGTCAGCTAAATGCACCTATTAGGAATGCTTAATGTTTAGGCTTAAAATGAGATGAAAGATCTTTCAAAATACAAGTGCTATGAGGAGCAGCAGACGAGCATTGAAAAGCTATTGAAAACACTGTGGTAAACTAAATTTTCATATATACAGATATGGCATGGAGCAATAGAATCATACCTGCCAACACTCCCGTTTTACACGGGAGTCTCCCGTATTTCAGACCCACCTCCCGGTTTGTAATTTCTCACGGAAAACTCCCAGACTTTCAACGCCTTCCCAGGTCCTCAGGTGACAATCTGTAACTCCCCATTCACACAGGGCTTCAGCGTCAACACTTAACAGAGAGCTTGTCTGAAGTTGGGGCTGACGCGATCGTCATAGCAGCGTCAGCCAATGAAATTAAGTAGCAATCGGCTACTGTCTGAGCTGGTGTATTTGTATACAGCGATCTGATTGGCTGGTGCTTCTGCCGGCACTTAAAAAGTTGAGAAAGTCCCAACTTCTGCAGATCAACGACACTGAAGCGGCACCGACGGATCAACAATGCAGTTCGGCAATGCCTGTCGTCACCCATTCAAAGTAAATGGGAAGCGTTGAAGCTGACACCCCTGCCCTAATGGGGCGTAACACCTTGCCTAGTTAACCTAATTAACCTAGTTAAGCCTTTAAACGTCACTGTAAGCTGTACTGAAGTGTTTTGAAAAACATCTAGTAGAATATTATTTACTGTCATCATGGCAAAGATAAAATAAATCAGTTATTAGAAATGAGTTATTAAAACTATTATGTTTTGAAAAAATCTTCTCTACGCTAAACAGAAATTGGGGGAAAAAAATAAACAGCGGGGCTAATAATTCTGACTTCAACTGTGTGTGTGTATGTGTTTGTGTGTATATATATTTATATATATAAAACCAAATATCTCCACACTCTCAGAAATAAAGGTACGTGAGCTGTCACTAGGGTGGTACCTCTTCAAAAGGTACAAATTTGTACCTAAAAGGTTCCTATTAATACCTCAAGGGTACATATTAGTACCTTAAAAGTACAAAAGTGTTCCTCTTAAGGTCCTAATATATACTTTCAAGAGTTCACACTTAGACTATGACACTTAGACAACTATGATATAGCAGGTTTGGCATGCTGTCCCGGAAGAGAACCCTGAGCTTGGAGATAGATGAGCCCAAGGTTCCCGCCTGGTCAATGAGCGTTAGGAGGGATAGGAGATCAGGTGTTTCTCGAGTGAACCCGTTTATGCTCAGGCTAATATCTGATTGATTATGTATGTATGTATGTATGCGTTAAGTGCTTATGACTGTATTACAATACATGTTTTTAGACTGTGGGAGGAAACCGGAGGACCCGCAGAAAACCCATACAAACATGGGGAGAACATGCAAACTCCGTGCATTGAGTGCCGACTGGCTCGATTAGAATTTGAACCTTTGGCCTTCTTGCTGCGAGGCAAGCCACTGAGCCACCGTGGTCCCCGATTATGAAAGAGGAGGAGGGAAGGATAGGGGGAGTTTTTTTTTTCCAAAAACGAAGATATTGAATGGAGGAAGGGTATTTATAGTAGTTTTAGAATGATCTGATAGGCTAGCTAATGATTAGCGATGAGGATCAGCTGTAGTCGATCATATCACGTGCTCCTCATCAGGTACCAATATGGACCCTTTCAGAACTTTTGAAAAGGTGCCACCCCAGTGACAGCTCACATACTTTTTTTTTTCTGAGAGTGCACAGAAATACTCAATGAAAACTAAATCAGCATACTGGAGTGTATGTAAAGGATTTTGTGACACTAACGTCTAAAGTAAAGAGCTTGGAAATTTTAATTCACCTTCACAGGAGGAAAATGAATATAGGAAACTGTTATTGTAAAGGTAACAATGTTTTACAATATTTATGCACTTTTAATCAGTTTTCATTTTAATTCAATTTTGAATTGAACTGTTATGCTTTTTTCTTTTTTTTTTTCTTTTTTTTTTGCATTACAGTAATGACAACTGGTTTAAATATAAGCAGGCCCGAATTAAGAATTCAATGTCTTGTAGGGCCCCCTACAAGGCCGCACCCCTATAGTTGAATTAAAAAATAAGGTTAATATAATATTTTTTAAATAAATTTTATCTATAATATTTTGCTCACATGACATAGTACATATATTTGTAGTCAACAAAGATTTACCTGATTTTAAAAGCATTTAAAGCACACTTTGATTAAAAAAATAGTAATATAACTAGTGAAAATGAATGGTTTTTAAAATACTTGTTCAAGTTCACTGAAGCAGTACTAAAAAATTATATTTAAGAGTATTTTTAATGTATAACTTCTACAAACTTATAATGCATATGATTTGGATATAACACCTCTCCAATCCAGTTCTATGAATCTGAGTCCTCCATAATACACACACTGATTAATGATTCCTACTGTCTCCCTCGTGATGACGAAGAGTAGGCAAAAAGCACTTGATTATAAAGCTGAAAGTAGCCGAAATCACACACACTATACCAGTTCTCTCCTGTCTCTCTCCTCTTCAGGGGCTTTTTCTGTCTCTCTCTTTATGAGGTCGGAGAATATGGGTGAAGCAGGGCGGCTAACATTGTAAATACAGATTAATTATATTAAGATGTTGCTAACATTTACCACCAGGTGGAAAATAACAGTTTTAAAATATTTATTATTCTTATTATCCTAATTAAATACCTTGTGACTCATTTTATATACTTTATTTACATTTTTAAATAAAAACATTTCCTTTCTATTGAAAATAAATGTATTTCCAATGTGATTTGTAAGGAGGGGAAAAAAGAAGATTGTGTTCTTCATCAGACGCTGGATTCGAAACGGGTTCATGATCGATCACCTCAAAACATGTTACTATGCTCTTTACGAGTTGCGCCACTTACACTTGCTGTCTACTGCGCTCTGTAGTTATGTTGTCTCTGTCGATCAAACAGCGCTGGCGGGAAGCACTCAACTAGCTTATTCCAACGAGGTGCGCTATTTGCACCTAGCCTAAATAGACACTCCAAAATCAACATTCCCCCCCCTCTCGCAGGGACCCCAAGTGCGGACGTGCCCCTGGGCCTGTGCACATAATGCCCATTGGTTAATCCGGCCCTGAATATAAGCTTAATTATTTATTTGTTTTCATTATGGTTTGAACATGTTCTCTTCCCATCTAATGAATCTGCAAGTGCACCTGCATGCTACATTGTTTATTTCCTTATTTTTCAGACATACATTTATTAGGACATGTCATGGAGGTAGCTTGGGTTCCAAACAAAACATATCTAAGAGTGTAAATGAATAACAGAGCTAATTTCCAGTAAATTGGTTGATTCCAAACAATTATTCAACCACAGAAGACTTCATTGTGTGAGCAGCTGGGGTTTGTATCCAAGCTTTTTATCCACAATAATGTCCTAAGAGGAAAGATATCAAGCTCCAAAGCAGTAATCAAATTCATGTGTTTAACAAATAAAACAGATATCAGTCGACAGATCAAAGCCAGGTTATTCATCTTTAGTGGACCATTTTGAAAATCCAATAATCAATTACAATTAGCCTTTTGACTACCGCGCTATGTGAATAATCAAACCTTAAACACAAGTATTCTTCAAAACCACAATTACATGATGTCAAGTTTCTAAATTCTGCTATTTGTTAGCAATAATTTAGCCATGACGTCATGCTGCATGATGGAGATGTCATCCAGTCAGTTAATAGTGCTCATAAATAAAGCAAAAAAAAAGTTAAGGCAGGGAAAATTTTTCCAAAGCTTCATCTGTAAACCCTAACTATACCATGGACCTCATCTCTCTAGGACCCCCAGCACATTTTTGGGGCTTATCATTGTGAACAATGAACTCCACTATAACTATATTTCCTATAAACCCCCATATAACACCCCACTTCAGATGACAAGACGGCTTTCATGGTCCCCGATGTCACTCAGCGCTCATAGGCCTTCTGATAAATCCACGGACGGGGCCAATTAAACACACACTGTTCCTACATTGGGTCAGAAGTTTAGTGGGTCATCACAGGCTCCCCCTCTGGTTATCTAATCCAAGTCTATAAAAAGTGTCTCTGGATGCCCCCCGGTATCAAACCGCATCCTGAGTTTGTTTTTCAATTCCATTTAGCACAACTGATAATGCATTGATTTGTTGTTGTTGGATTAAACTGATGACATTTAATAGCCTGTGAGATGTGAACTGGGTTTCATTCAATGTGACATTACGTTCTGGATAATGAAGGAATAGTTCACCCAAAAGTGAAAGTTACTCAACTCCAAGCTGTTCCAAATCTGTAGAACTTTGTTATTTTTATTTTCCACATTAAAAAAAGGTTTTGACAAATGTATTGGACAATATTTCTCTTTAATAAAAGAGAATCAGGACAAGGAATCCTATAAACAGTTTAATTATAAATTTATGTTATATTCACTTAATATGAGCAAGCATATGTAAACTCACTGGCCACTTTGTTAGGTACACCTTGCTAGTATAAGACCTCTTTTTTTTCTCTTCAGAAACACATTATTTTGGGGAGTTCCAGGATTTTGGTTCTAACATCGGCGTCAAAAAACACATTAAAATCCGTTGCACATTCATTGTAAGGATACAAAATCCAGTGTAAATTTAGATTTTGGAACTTAAACTTTTCTTATAATACTTTTTTTGTGTGATTATTTTGGGGGTCAAAATGGCATCAAGGTTGGACGTCAAGGTTTTGACATAAAACCAATTTGCATTTTTAACGTTAACGTTTCCAGAAAAGTCCATAAACTGCCATCAAGGTGTTCGGTTGGTTAAGTCTTAAGATATGATGTTTTTCATTAGGATTTTTTGAAAAATCATATTACAGAAGCAAATCTTTACTTGATTTGGGATCCTTATCCTATATTTAAAAAAAAAACTGTATCTAATCTAGTTAGTAAATAATAAATTGTATCAAGATTAATAATCCACTCTCAAGTCTGTTACCAAGCAACCAACCCTTTTTGAGCTGCTATTGAGTTAGACTAAACAAACTGCATAAACAAAACTGGTAATGTTCCGAAATTTGAAACGTTGTTGTTGTTCCCAAATCAAATCAAATCACTTTTATTGTCACATCATCAGCAGCACGTGTGCTATGACGAGCGAAAAGCTTAGGTGCTGGTTCCAGACAGTGCAAAATACAGATAGTGAAAATACAACGACAATGCAAAATGCAAAATACAGACAGTATCCCTGTATTGCTGGTTGCAATTATTGTGCTAACTAATATAATATTGCTTGGCAATCTGTAATTACTTATGTTTTGTTGTTGAAATGTAACATTTTCAGGGTCATCCAAAGATCTTTCTTGCTATAAACATGTTCACTTCTAATTTTCAATCATCAGTAAA
>CAIGQZ010001535.1:761627-773419 GCA_903798205.1 Danio tinwini | reverse complement strand
TGTTCAGTGGTGGTCGTTTTTCAGCCTTTCTTACCTTGGCCATGTCTTTGAGTATTGCACACCTTGTGCTTTTGGGCACTCCAGTGATGTTTCTGCTCTGAAATATGTCAAAACTGGTGGCAAGTGGCATTTTGGCAGCTGCACGCTTGACTTTTCTCAGTTCATGGGCAGTTATTTTGCGCCTTGGTGTAAGACAACATGCATAAAGAGGATGATGTGGTCAAAATACTCATTTGCCTAATAATTCTGCACTCCCTGTATTTTGCTAGCACATATTGTAAACCCATGCAAGTTATTCCACTGAAAAGATTTCAAATGTTTGTTTTGGTAATCTTTAATTAAAGTCTGACCTCTAATCAGGACAGTTGATGATGGCTTAAATCCACAAAATTTACAATGCACTTTTCGCCCCATAGACTTCCATTCATAAGCGAACAGTTCAAGCTTGGTGAACTCTGACCGGAGAAATCGCATCAGGTGACTGCATGAGACCAATCGAAGATCAAAACATGACCTCTCTGGACAGAAATGTAAAATATGAACCAATCGCTCGCTTTTTTCAAACGTCTAATCATCTTGTTTAATCCCGCCCCTTTCCACAGCGCCATACGACAGAATTTTGCATGCTCAAACTCTAGTGTGACCGTGGCATTAGTTTGCTATGGGGGAATGATGCACACAAAGATAGCCCCACCCCCTACTCAATATTCAGTATCAGTTAAGCCCTGCTCACACTGTGAGATTTCAGCCACGGTTTTGTCATCTGAGACAAATTTGAGAAATCCTAAAAGATTCCTGAAATCCTGGGCTAAAATCTGTGATCTTTGATCGTTGGTTTGACATGTTCACAGACAGTCGCTTTGTGCCCATTGCGATTAGATTTTTCCTCAGATAAAGTTCTGGCAGTGTCAAGATTTCCGACACTTTGCGATGAGCATCAATCCAAGAACCAATAGGAGCGACAAATTTGATGATTTGAGTCCATGCGACAATTCAAATGACCGTGGTGAAATGTCAAAACCGTTTTTTTTATTCCTGGTTTTATTATTGAGACACGCTGTGTGCAAAATCGCCGCTACAGTTTGTTTACGTTTGCTGTGAGGAATCATTTCAGAACGCAGGATAGTGAAAGTGTCGCAGGTGGATGACGTCAAACTCCAGGGGACGTTTTCTTTCGTGTTTGGCGTGTCTTCATTGTCGGTTAGTCTGACTTTATGAGATCTGAGATCTTTCAATGTGACATGGGAGCCATGTTCGTGCAGTCTGACATGCTACAATCGTTCAGGATATAAGGATTATAATGATATAAAAAATAATAATAGTAATAATCGCACAATGTGAGCCGGCCTTTAGAAAAAAACACTTATTTAACGTAACGAAATAAAAGTCTCAACAACTTCCAGTTCAATCAAATTTTTAAAGGTGCTGTATGTAAGTTTTTGACTCTTCTAAAGCATAAACATACCATAATATGTGTGCAGAAATTTAAGAAACATCCCAAGTGAACGAACTTGTTTAACTGAAAAACAATGCTGAAGTCAGATATTCTGCTTTGAAAATGTTTTTCCGTGCCAGAATGCTGTCTTTGTTTAGGTAAATTTAACCTGCACAATCCCACTTTAGACTATTATATTTCAGCACTCCGGGTTGCCTTGTTGGAAAACAGCACATTTCATTCATTCATTCAGAAAGGCTCTAAAATCATGTGTCTGTGAGCGAAATGGACAGTATCAGACGTCAAAATAAGACAAATTCAGTTCCACATGAGGTTATTAATTAGCAAATGATATAAATATTATGAACGTAAACATTAGGTGAGTAGGTTACATTGTAACCGCGTGTCCTAACAGCACGCTTTGTGATGAGATACGCAGTGATGAGCAGTTTGGCTGTTTGCACCAGATGAAACACGACAGAAATTTAAATATAGCCATTCAGAAGCACAGAATATGCACTCACTCACAAAACCATAAGGTTTAGAATCTATTCAAACTCACATTGTTAGCATTTAACACTTAAAACACACGAGGTTTACCTGAGGCGATCAATGTCATAGGTTTCACATGTTCAGCTGTGAGAAATTGAAGCCATTTCTAATATATCAATTCGAGGTGTTGGTTAGAACCAAAACTCCCTTTTAATATGGAAAATATTTCCTCTATTGCGTGTCGTTGCTTTTATTTAGAACACAGTTTAAATCACTCGCTCCTGTACTCAATCTGGCAAACCGCGCTTGCATTTATTTAAATCCAAGAGTGCAATACCTAATTCAACCACTGGGTGTCAAACTTACATACTGCACCTTTAAATTGAACAGGTATATTTGTAGGAATAACTAAAACACATCATATGGGTCAAAATTTGTAATTTTCCTTTAATGCAAAAAAAAATAATAATATTAACTCTCTACTGCACGCATTATGATAAATCTATTAAAAATATTTGACTGTTGAAGTGCTGTAAAATAAACTTTTTGGAAAAATGTATTTTTTTATGTACTTTATGAAATGTTGCCCTATGGTGACAACGTACAACAGTGGATCTAACTTTAGAATTTTTCTTATAATTAATAATAATAATAATTAATCATAATAATAATTTGGCTGTCTGTTTTGATTTAACTAGTGTTGCAGTATTATAAGCTTTAACACAGAACTTATAAACAACACCTTAAACATATTTTCCAACAACTGGTATTCCAACAGCTTTCATTTAATCCATTATTTGTTGCTGAATATTATTGAAAACAATCATAATAGTGTATTATCCTGTATACAACATACAGTAAATATAAATATTTTCTCCAGTAAATATTATAACAAATAAATAACAAGTCTAGTGTATCCAGATGCATCAGAATAATGTAGCTACTAGCTAACAATGTTTATATATTATACTACTACTATACTACGCCTGTCTTATCTGCCTCAGAGCTATCTTACTTGAACTGTCTCCATCACTGCTCTCATCAAATGTCCAATCTGCGTCATGGTCACTAAAACCCATCTCATCCTCACTTTCATCTGCAGGAAGAGCCAGTAACCATAGAACATGGCGGTGCTCACTAATACACTGTTCCCTGCATTCATATCTATTCAAAAGTAGTATTGCCATTAAAACTTACAACTAAAATGCCATTAACATACAATTAGTCAACTTTATATTACTAGCATTTATGTTGTTATTGTTACAACTTAAAAGTTCACAGTCGACCTTGCTAGCTAGCTAACTCATTGCAATATTGCACGTTCCACTATTAGACAGTGTTGCCATTTGGCAACACATACATTTGATCAATTTACAAAACTAATTTGATTTAAAAAAAAAAAAGAGTTGTGAATATGTCCTCATAACTTACTAGAGGTGATGTTTCAGATCTTTTGTGGATCTGACATAATTTGATCCTTTGTTTTTATGGCATTTACATTTGCATTCAGCAACTACTCCCAATAAACAGCCTATCAGAAATCGCGCTACAGAAAAACACTGCATGTCATTAGACATAACCAAAGCACATCATTGGCTAAAAGGTCTTCTCTTTCCAACAAAAAAATTAGAACGTTGGTCTTAAAGAAACAGTGGCAGGGAAATGAACATAAGTGTCATGTTGCCGTTAGAGCTGCACGATTCTGGCTAAAATGAGAATCGCGATCTTTTTGCTTGAAATAAAGATCACGATTTTCTCACGATTCTGTAGATGTAAAATAAAGGTTAATATGAGTCGGCTATTATTGTTAATTCAGAATTCAACTATTTATAATTCTGATGTTGAATTATTGTGTTTGAGACATATACTTGCAATCTGTCATCGGCAACATTGTTAGACCATTTCTTTTCTACTGGTAAAATTCTCAGATTCCCCTCTTGCATTATATTCAACATTATATAGGCTAGAGTAGTTATACTGACACTTAAACATTTATTCTCATGCAAAACACTCAGTGTTTGCTGTGAAAGAAAAACATATTAAATGCTTGTCGTAATCATAACTCTAAAATGCAATACCTCTCAATTGATCGCGCTGTGCCACAAACTGAATGTTATTTACAACTTTACTACCTGTTATTCACTGCCTATGCAGGTTCTGTTCACTACAGTAGACTTCATTCACAGGCGCGCGGATGCCCTTTATTTTTTATTTTATTTTATTTTTTTATTCAAGAATGAAAATATACAACCACAATCAGGAGATCAATATAAGAGAGATACAAAAGAGGAAAATTACAAACTACATTAGCTGCAGAAAGAAAAAAAGACAAAAAAAGAACAAAGAAAGGGGCAAGTAAAATAAAATTGTAAAAAGGTGTATGAAAATAAATAAATTAATAGCATTACAGGAAAGATATCTAACTCAGATCAGAGTCAATAGACAACAATTCTTCATATAGAACCAAGAATCTGACGCATTTTTTGTTGTTGCACATACGAAAAGATTTGAGCAGTGAATCAACTTCAATTAGAAAATGTCGAAAAGTAGGGACTGAAGCCATGCATTTTTGTTTATGTATAAAAAAAAATCCAAACAAGATAAAAAAGTTGAAGATAAATTCTTTAGATTTATGTGAAGATTCTGAGTAATAGCAACTAATTTATTTTAAACTAAAAGATTGTGCAAAGGGCGACGCAGTGGCACAGTAGGTAGTGCTGTCGCCTCACAGCAAGAACGTTGCTGGGTCGCAGGTTCAAACCTCGGCTGGGCTGGGTCAGTTGGTGTTTCTGTGTGGAGTTTGCATGTTCTCCCTGCGTTCGCGTGGGTTTCCTCCGGGTGCTCTGGTTTACCCCACAGTCCAAAGACATGCGGTGGTACAGGTGAATTGGGTAGGCTAAATTGTCCGTAGTGTATGAGTGTGAATGAGTGTGTGGATGTTTCCCAGAGATGGGTTGCGGCTGGAAGGGCATCTGCTGTGTAAAATCGTGCTGGATAAGTTGGCGGTTCATTACGCTGTGGCGACCCCAGATTAATAAAGGGACTAAGCCGACAAGAAAATGAATGAATGATTGTGCAAAGGTAGGAGCAGTGTTTAAGTAACGATACAGGTCAAACCAAAATTTCTAAACAAATTCACACATACAAAATAAATGTATTAAAGTTTCATCCTCCTTACTACAAAATGTACAACTACTCGGAATATCAACATATTTGGAAACAAATGAGTTAGCCGGATATATTTTATGCAATATTTTAAAGTGGATTTCTTTCGTTTTATTAGGAAGGAAGTATTTATGAGACAACAACCAAGCTTTTCTCCAATCTATGTTATTAATTAATGCAGCCCAATGCAATTTGCCTCGTGGAACAATACGCGCCCGCTCTCTCTGTGGTAACAGTTCACGGTCAGCTCACGTCACTTGTGATTTCCCGGCCATGAATACATCATTACATGAAGACAGAAATGAAATTTTGGGTTGAATTATACCTTATAAATACGTTATATGACTCTTTCAACACCATTTGGAGGTGTTCACGTTGCTGAACATTGTATGTAAAACAACGTGAAGACTTGTGTGGCCGCCTTTGCTTCTCTCCTGAACTTGAAAATATGATTGGCAAAATTGTATATATGCTGGATTAAGATCGTCTAGGGTGTCAAATCGAGATTGCGATCTTTTTACGATTAATTTTGCAGCTCTAGTTGCCATATGGCAACACCATGCGGTAGAGGGTTAAACAAGGATCATTTTCCAAGAAGACATTTTGTAAATTTCACACCATAATTATACCACAACACAATGTTTTTGTAGTATCATGCATTGCTAAAAAATGTAATTGGACAACTTAAATCAGTATTTAGATTTTTTCAACTCTCAGATTTTGGATTTCCAAACCAACCATCCATGAATAGAGATATATTATTTTACCAGAAGATGTAAAACTCTCATATTTCCAAACATTGACCTTCATGACTGGTTTTATAGTCCAGAGTCACATTTAATATTGCAAAACCAGAAACAATTTCATCTGTCTACCTTCATCTGTCTAATATCACGTTACATTTGTAGCTTTCAAATGGAAGCAACATAGTGGTGCTGGATCTGCTATTCCTAATTAGTGGAGATAATAAATAATAATCCATAACTCATAAGTTCATACAATTTCTCAATGGTTCTGGAAGCTTTTAGGACTCTTGACAAAGCAACGCTTAAGTACAGGTAAATAAGTAACACGTCACAATCACCAGCGATCTAAACACCATAGATCGCTGGGAAACATTCACATTTTATGGACTACATCTCCATACATGCACTCCGCTCGCACACTTGTTCCTGATCCTGACTGATTGCATACACACCACTGGAGGATTGTCAAGGACGGATTACACACACTATTTAAGCAGCACAGACACTCACTCTAATCGCGGAGTCTTGTCTACTGTTTATGCGTTTTCCTGACCATCTGCCTGCCTATTGACCACGGTTCTGGATTGCCTGTATATATCTGTTTGCCCCCGTGTTGACCGTTGCTTGCCAGATCTGTCACAGGGATAGTGACGCTGACAACGGAGGTGAGGATCTAGATGCAGGTTTATTAGAATGGTGAGGCAAGCAATGGTCAACACAAGGGCAAACAGATGTATACAGTCAGAGGCAGGCAGCAGACAGGAGTAAACAAATAAAACACGGCAAAGGAAGACAAAGGAAAACGCGTTGTAGTGTCACAAACAGTAGACAAGACTCAGCGACTAGATTGAATGTGCAGCTTAAATAGTGTGTGTAATCTGTCAGGATCAGGAACAAGTGTGTGAGCGGAGTGCATGTATGGAGCTGTAGTCCATAAAATGGCGAGTTTGTAGTCTGTTAGCGCTTGTGAATGTTTTCCAGCAATCTATGGCGTTTAGATCGCTGGTGATTGTGACAACATGCCGATTTGTTCAAATTATTATATCTGCCTTGACATTAAGATGAATGTAGCCTCCTTATTTTACCCGCAAAAAAAGGAATATCTTATCAAATTGCTATATTTTTGTCTTAGCACCACTCTTTCATTACTGTAATGGAAATCTAGTGTTTCCATGTAGGCAACAGATGCTTCATTGCTTCCACAAAAGATTTGTCATTTATGAAAGGGGTGATATGCAGGGTTATACTTGCTTGAGAAACAACAGAAACAACTCTTTTGAACATCTGTATTTAAAAATAAAAATAAATTCTTAACATTTGATTGGTTGTGTTGTACTGTATAATATTGTGTAAATGATTCACAGGGAGGCTAATAATTCTGTTTTCAACTTTAATCACAGTTTGCCTTAGGTTTAATTACATTTTTTGAAAGCTACTGTACAGGAAGTCTTGTTGTACAAGTTATTTTATTTTTATTAAAAAGCAAATAACTGGCATACCATATTTAATGATACTACAGTGTTACACATTTACAGAAAAAAAGGACACAGAATCCATTAATAATCAACAAAAGACTGCGTTTGTAGATTGTTCTTACTGAATTGTCAATGCTACACTTTCAACTTAAAGAGCCCCTATTATGGGTTTTTGAAGTTGACCTTCCATGTAGTGTGTAACACAGCTTTAAGTGAAGTGAAATATCCAGCTAAAGCTTAAATCTAAAAGTGGACAGTTTTTAAAACTATTGATTCATCTCAAAAAAGAGTCGACTCACAGTGGTTGGAATGAATCGTCTTAATAACGAGTCTTTAGCCGTTTTGGCGTGACGTCGATACAAAACATAAGCCCCACTTACTAACACAGCAAATACAAACAGATCCTGAAGTCATGAGTTTGCAATGTTGTTTGCATTTAAAGAACATTCAATTTTTCTGTGTGAAATACAAGGGTTTTTATAGATACTAGTATTGAACAGTTCATTCCAGCGCATTCACGTGAGAGTAGGCTATGAAAGCTGTTTGCATGTCCAATCCGCCTGTGGGAGCCAGTTCAAGCCAAACAGTGAGAACAGCGCCTACTAGGGTCACAGAATAGGATGGAATTTGATAACACGTGCAAAATAAGGCCAGTTTATTAGGTACGCTAGGCTTTGGGCTGGTGCACAGCACTTGAAAGAAGGCTTAGGGTAAGCAAGATGAGAGCCCGCAAAGATAGCTTGCCAGAGGACAGAGGAGGAGGCTGGCTGGGGATGTACAGGTAAGCCTTGAGAACATACTGTATAACACTTCACGCAAGAGATGCCGCTGCAATGGTTGCAAATAGAAATGATCTACAGCTGAGAAGGGAGAAAAGCTGCAAAATGAAAGATAATTAATGAAATCAGACCTGGCCCATGCCACATTTCATAAGTGTAAGTAAATAGCTGCCTCCTTGTTTTCTCTAGCTTGTAAAGTATGTATTTAATTGTGTTGTTACTTGTAACCGCTTGTACTCCCATATCGCATCTAATGCCTTGTTGAAAACGCAACGCGTGCTGCTTTGTTTACGGATTTAAAGTTTGTGGTGTTTAACTGCACTGTTGAGAACCAGGTACTGTTTACTGTGGTGTAAGTAAGTTTCACTATGAAGCATGTTTTGGGCGTCCGCTGCGATCGGATCCTATACCAATGTTGGACCCGGGGGCTTGATAAACCGCGCTGGGCATTTTACTGTCTCGCGCTGAATGCTGTCGACCAATGGCAACAGGCTGTCATCGGTCCAATCAGAGCAGAGGCACTAAGGAGGGGTTTGAGAACAAATGAATCGCTGAACGATTCATATGGGAGTTGCTGGGATAATTAGGTAAAAATAAATGCATATTATAAGACCATGAACGTGTTTTTTAAACCTTGCATGCAGATCAGCCTGTTGTTGGAGACCCATAAAACCGAAATATGACCCTTTTTAATGTATAATAGGGGCTCTTTAACTTCTTCAGGTCCTTCTCTCAGTCATATTATGGCTAGTCTTCAGACTGAAGGGTCTTCTGGCGGGTGATGATCTTGTAGGCTTTCTGTCTCAAGCAGCTGTCTGAAGTCAGACGACGGGCTGTTTCTCTCAGCTCTTCAAGACTGGTTGAGGAGGCTCCATGAGAGGAGGCAAATGACTGAGAGTGTTTCACTGCGCACAGGAAAACAGGGCGGAGCAAGTGATGAGGAGGCAGAGTCAGATTATGTACACTGAGAAATGTAAATGTAACCTTTTAGAGCAGCTGGGGTAAAGACCATTTCAATGTGGTGATGTCATTGGCTCATGAACATTTCCTGCTTGTTGTCAAACAATTTCATAACTGCAACAAGAGGCAATTTAATTATACGTTCACATTAAAACAGCGATTATAACATTATTTATCATTATCTCGGAAGCTATGTAACTTACAGGAAACATTTAAGGACCATTGTTGTTTACATCCCTCAAAATGTTCTCTCTCTCTCTCTCTCTCTCTCTCTCTATATATATATATATAAAGGCGCTACAAACTATACCTAAATATATATATATATATATATATATATATGCAGCGAAATCTCATTTAAATGTATATAATTTAAAAGAGTGTTATAATGACATAAAACTGTTTTAAATTATGTATTTATTACAAATAAAGGTGTTGTGGCATGGAGAATTTGTCTTTGGTGCTTTTGTTTTAGATAGACTACAACTTGCTACCACTTCTTATGTAAATATATAATGTTACACATAAATACATAAAAACACATTAAAAAGGCATCATGAAATGTTTAGGACCGTTTCAATTATTGTAACTATGCATGTCTTTGACTTGTACTTACCGATAATAATGTTACTAATATAATAAGTGTTGTTAAAATGTCAAGACTGAAAATAGACTATAAAAAGCACTTTTTATCAAGACTGACAACTTGTACTTACCGATATTAATGTTACTAATATGATAAATCTTGTTAAAATAATGCTACTAATATGATAATATGATACGCTTGCGTCATCGAGCTGCTGTTTTGTTTACGGCTGTTGCTAGGTGACGGTCACTAAAGCAAAGCGCCAAAATGGAAAGACTTCCGCACATCGCGGTCGGTTTGCTTTTGCTGAATCTTTTAGTTTTGGACATACAGAAAGCGACTCGCGACCATCTGCCGCAGAAATATTATAAACATTCAGAACATCACACAGTGTCTGCAGAAGCTGTTTTTGGAAGAGACCATAGACATATACACTAGATATCACATAGGGACCCTGAGCATGCGTCAATAGCGCCGCCACATTGGTACAGTGCTCCTAGGACAAACGTCATTCAACCGCACTAGTCAAGACAGTGTGCCAGTGTGAAGATGCTGGACTTTAACACTGTGTACGGGTGTAGCAACGAGCAAACAAAGAAAACAAAGCACAAAGTCATCACATTTCATAGGTAAGATTTCGTTTTTTTTATGTTTTTGTATGTTATGAACTTTTGTGCTTAACAAGTAGCTAACGTTATTGATGATCATACTGCAGTGACCATAAGGCAAAGTAGCACCAACTCGCACTAAATTCTAAGCTTATACTAGTTTTGTTGAATAAAATAAGCAAACAATGTTATGAAATATGACAAGAAGATGCGGCGCTGCCAGAAACTTGTATTATTGTCGGCTAAGTGAGCGAGTCGTTCATAACGGAGATTCATTCACAAACTAATTGCTCCCTCCGTCAGAATGAGAAGTGAAAGCAGGAGAGGGGGTGTGTTTCAGGATATGGATTAGATCAAATTAAACAGGGAAGAAGGGTAATGCATTTCCATGCACACAAACACTCACTCATTGTCAGGAATGCCCGTGCGGTCACATCCATCAATGTAGAAAAGTGATGTAAAAATATAAAATTTCGTAATTTAAAAAAATATTTGCATACGGACCACCGGGGAAAACTCCCGATCATAGATATATGTGTATATGTGTATTTCTCTGGCTTTGGATGGCCACAGTCCTCCACTTCACCTTGGAGCTGCATTCATTTCAAAGGAGCGCTACCCTGTACTAAAATGGTGGCTCTATTGACGCATTCCATCTAATGAACAACGGTAGGGTAGGCGACATCTAATGTATATATCTATGGGAGGAGACAAGCAGACATCACTGTGTATCACGGTGTTTGCCCTGGCTCAGTCCCGCTTGTCACCAAGGTAAAATACGTCACTCATACGTCACTCACACGCAATCATAAATTTTGATTGCGTGTGTGCATATAGAATGTGTAAATGTATAATTTGATTGTGTGTTCATGCATGTAAGACTTACACCAATGATGTCTGGAGGCCCGTCTCTGGACACGACAGCTTTTGATCCGTCGAGCAGCAGCTTTATGCAGATACACTGCATTCTTCATTATAGATGGCAACTTGGCCTCAATCTCGGCAGCACAGATACATTCCTCGAAGAACTCTGGGAAAACAAGACCCCAAAATCAGCTCATAGGGAATTGACTAAAGCCACTTTATTTTGATCTAGATATTTGAAAATAATAAAATCATTTAGATAACTATGGATTTAAAGAGCTTTCAAAATAAAGTTTTTGTTTTTTTTGTCCAGTTTGTGTAATGCAAAACAGTATATGTAATGTAAAAACGATATATTTGTAGTCTGGGTGTTTGTGACTCTGGTTTGTTCTGATCTGAGTTTGATCTTTCACTCTTTTTTCCAATTCTAGCATTACAAAATATGATACAAATAGTCATTTTAGAAAGGCAAGAGTATCCAAATCCAAAGTTTGCCAACAGCAGTGTTTATTACTGCAGTGTTTCCCTTTTCCCTGAAGACTGAACTAACAACTAGGCCCAGACATAATGTGCTGAATTTTTATTTTACTTATTTAGCTATTTCTCCACAGATGTTAAAAAAATCTCTTTTATTTAAGGTTTACAATGCAAATTCAATCAGAGCAACATTTTTTATAATATA
>CAIGQZ010001535.1:726266-736627 GCA_903798205.1 Danio tinwini | reverse complement strand
ATGGATGGATGGATGGATGAATGGATGGATGGATGGATAAATAGATGATTGGATAGATCAGGTATAGATAGATAGAAAGAAAGAAAGAAAGAAAGAAAGAAAGAAAGAAAGAAAGAAAGAAAGAAAGAAAGAAAGAAAGAAAGAAAGAAAGAAAGAAAGAAAGAAAAAGAAAGAAGGTTTATACCTAGGACAGGGGTGGCCAAACCTGGTCCTGGAGCACCGGCCGGTGTCCTGCTGAGATTATTTCCAACCTCAATTAGATGCACCTGAACCAGCTAATCAAGCTCTAACTAGCATAATAAAATATTCCTGGCCGGTGTGTTGAAGCACATTGGAGCTAAACTCTGCAAGACACTGGAGTTTGGCCACACCTGATATAGAAGATGCCAAATGTACCTGCAATTCTAGAATCACCCAGATGTCAGTTTAAGTATGTAAAACAGAAAAGAAGAAAATTATTTACGGTGAAGTCCTCATGATTGATAACCATGGCAAATGGCATGCCTTGATCTTCTCTTGCCTCAACAATGCATCCACCTAATGGAATCACCCCCTTACATGGAGAGAAATATAAAAAAAATTATTAATAATATTTAATTTTATGCATATATATAATTTAATTACATATACACACAGGGTGGGCCATTTATATGGATACACCTTAATAAATTACATAGACAATTGCCTTCTGATGACCCCAAAGATAAAAGTCTAAGGGGGTCAGATGGGAGACCTTGGGGGCAATCCACTTTTCAGAAAATTGTATTCAGCAAACCATTCCCATTTTATTTAGTTATGTCATTTTAAACCCAAAGTTCACATTGTTTGAGATGCCTTTGTTATTTGTTATGACAATTTACATAAACAAATAGATTACCACCTGCTTTTGTGTCGCAAACTTGACATTATCAAGACAACAAAACTTGTCATAAATCTGTCATTAATCTGTTAACTCATTTTAGCCACTTGTATCTGAGATCTTGTCCTTTCAGTCATGACCCACAATTCATGATCATAGGTGAGAGTAGGAACATACATTGACTGGGAAATCAAGAACTTTGTATTTCAGCTCAGCTAAAACCTTTGGAGGTACTGATTCTCATCCCTGCCATGACACACTTGGAAGCAAACAGTCCCAGTGCATGCTGAAGACCCATGTTCGATGAAACCAACAGAACATCATCTGCAAATAGCAGAGATTAAATCCTGTGGTCCCCAATCTAGGCTCCCTCTAGCCCTGGGCTGCGCCTAGAAATTCTGTCCATAAAAATTACGAACAGAACCAGTGACAAAGGGGAAACATGGTGGAGTTCAACATGCACCAGGAACACTTCTGACTTATTGCCGTCAATGTAAACCAAACTCCTGCTCTGATCATACAGGGACCGGGCAGCCCTTAATAAAGTGCCCCTGACCCCATACTCCCAGAGCACACCCCACAGAATGACATGAGGGACACGGTGAAATGTTTTCTTCAGCTCCACAAAACACATGTGGACTGGTCGGGCATACTTCCATAAACCCTCTCACACCCTAGTGAGGGTATAGAGCTGGTCCAGTTTTCCATGTCCTGGACAAAAACTGAATTGTTTCTCCTGGATCTGAGGTTCAACCATCTGCTGGATCCACCTCTCAAGTACCCTAGCACAGACCAAGGGGGCTGAGGAGTGTGATCCCTCTATAGTTGGAACACACCCTCCGGTTCCTCTTCTTAAAAATGGAATCCACCACCCCAATTGCCCAGTCCAGAGTACGAGTCAGCCAAGACAATGCCTGTGTATCTCATCCACTCTTGCTTTGCCACTGCAGAGCTTGCAAACTAACTCTGTGACTTGAGCTTGGATGATGGGTGAGTCAACCCCTGCAACCCCAATCTCTGCTTCCTTAATAGAAGACATGTCAGTGAGATTGAGGAGATCCTCGAATTATCCCGACAATCATCTGACAACATCCCCAGACAAGGTCATCCCTAGTCAACAGCTCCCCACTTCTGCTGTAAACTGCGGAACTGGTTTCCCCCTTCTGGGTCACCGGACAGTTTGCAAGAATATCTACCGACCGGTAGTCTTCCAACAACAGAACACCAATCGGATTCACATCAGGGAGGCTGTTCCTCTTAATCACGTCTCTCTAGGTATCACTGACATTACCCACATGGGCATTAAAGTCCCCTAGTACAATGATGGATTCCTCAGTCGAAGCACCTTCCACCACCCTTCCACCACCCTTCCAAGAAGGCCGGCAACTCTGCACTGGTGTTTGCCCCCTAGGCACAAACTACAGTGAGGGACCAATCCCTGCCCCAAAAGCGTAGCGAGCTGACCCTCTTATTCTCCGGGGAAAACTCCAACACATTGCAGCTGAGCTGGGGAGCTATAAGCAAGCCCACACCAACACACCGTGGTCTTTGATGTTTTGCTTCTCATAAGGGGTTTTTGGACCACACTTAGTCTGACCTGTCACCTAGGATCTTTTTGCCTTGGGAGACCCTATCAGGGGCATTAACCTCTGACAGTGACGGTTGATGCTGGTTTTTCTTGACCTCAATTACAATTGTACAAATTTAATTTGTGTCTTAATAAAATGTAAATAAATGTCAGATATCAAATTATTTGACAGATTATTAACACATTTACTGAAAAAAATGTAAGGACAAATCCAGTTTGTTCCACTGAAAAATGTTCTGAAAAGGTTATGATATATTAAGTCAAGTTGTCATTACAAAGACATCTCAAACAATGTCACTTTTGGATTTAAAATGACAATGGATTTAAACTGAGCAAATAATACTTAAGGACACTTGCCATAAGCATGCTTACAATCTCATTAACATTTATGAATCATGTTATGTTACAAAGGTGTCGTGACAGTTTCATGTACACCCCATTCAAGTGTTATCATATACTCAATACACTCTTAGGGGCAGTTCAGACAGTTTCTTTTCCAACGTGTTACTTTTCAATTGTTTTTCAATTCAAACATGCGCTTGATGGACATGTGTGATCGCTGACATCTAATGACTTTTGAAGCACCACACACATGATCGACGGGTATTTTAGACATCGTGTCAAGTTACAAGATCTTTAACTTTTAGACAGCGCAGCTCACTACTGTCAGTTTCACAGCAGTGGACCAATCAGAAGAGCTCGGAGGTGAGGCAACCCTTGCTAGTTTCTGTTTGCAAGTCCTTTGTGGCTGTGTCCAGAAACCCCAGTGTTTTATGCTGTCCTTTTTCTTCAAATTATTCCAAACTGATGCATCTCATGTTTTAAGAACAAAGACGTGTTCGGTGTGAAAGAGCCCTTAAAAATCAAACTTGCAAAAATATGTTTTTGTACTGATGCCGCATTAAAAAAACTAAAACATTTATGGTTCCTCAAAAAGTCTTTTGAATAAAACAACTTTTTGTTTTTGTTTTTTGTTAGTGAAGAGAATTTATTAATAATAGTAAAAACCTTTTCTGCTTTTTATCTTTTGTAATGAGAGGCATCTTTTTTGAATGTTTTTTTTTTTAAGTGTGCTTATGCGCCCTCCGTGGCCTTGTGTTTTTACCGTCAGCTGCAACTCATGTTTTTTTCCCTTGCACTATGTGCATCCGCAGTTAAAAAAAATCAACTCTATGCCAGTTGCATCGTTTTTATTCTCCAATCAAATGAAAGCTGAGACGGGGTTTCTGTTCAGTTGACAGCAGTGTTTAGGTGCGTTCCACTTCATGCAGCGCTGCGCCGATTGATCGAAATCTGTCTTAAAGTGGTGCATGCCGGTTAGATATTTCAACCGGATTGATGCTGCGCCGACGTCATGTGACTGTCACATGTGGCATCAAAGTACGGCACTCCAAAATCAGATGACTGACTCAGCCTGCGCAGCTTCTGAAGAGGGCCTGATGGAGCTAAGATGACGACACCAATATAACACGATTGGCCAAGTTCACCGCATGACAACAATCATGTGTGTTTCGTGTTTATTATTGGACAAATTCCGTCTCACAAATTTCAAAACAAACAATTAACTCTTCATACCCTCTCCATCTTGTACACATGATGCTTATTAAAAGACTACAAATATTTTACTGCAGTATCATCTTTTGTTAAATAATTTGTTCATAAAGACTAGATTGTTTGCGTAGGTTTATTCTGCCTTTTTTATACAGACTATTGTATTCAGCTACATAAATGATTTAAATGATATATTTTAGTAATTAATCTAAATATTAACTCAAATAACTCGTACAGACTTGTAATAAAATAATTATCATCATTGATCCTGATGATTTCTTAGCAAATTAAGTTATATAAAAATATGTAATATAAAAATATATGATTCTAAAATATTTTATTTCCTGTCAAGCTATTTATGCCGAAATGTACATTGATGTACCTGGTCTTTCTGGGAAATGTCTACTTAAAGTGTAGCTCATTTATTTTAGTCATTTTGTTCAATCTTTTTGAATTAAAGTGCTTTTTTAAAAATGCTTTTATTATCCAAAATAATCCTATTTGTGGGTATTTATTTCCCTTTTATGTGCCCTCTGGTTTCCCCTTATTTCTCATGCGTTTGTTATGTAGGCTACTTAAATTTAATTCATAATTCCCTTATTGTTTAAAAATGAACTATAGTTTGTAGAGACTGTATTTAGTTTTATTTGTTCTGTAAATCTTTTGCGCCATGTGATCGGTCATCATGACTGCAGCAACTTTAGAAACCCCCAAAGTGTTCGGCTTGACGGCTCTGTTTTCAACTCCGCCACCGCCTGCGCTCAGCTAATTTTGTTGATCACCGGCTGCAGCTGTGCTTCATGTCGAACGCACCTATTGTGTTTTTGAAGTTTGTGTTTGAGACTTTTAAAGATGGTGGACAGACTAGTAGTCATTGTTTTGTCTTATCTGGAGTTATCCGAACTTCACAAATCGTGAGCATCGCAATATTATTAAATATTACAATCATAACAATATCAACTGCAGAGCTCATGCACATTATACAGCTGATTCAGTGGTTGCCTAGTGACATAAAAAGCGCAGCACACTTATTATTTTCTTGTTAACCGCTACTTCTGTTACCGAAATGAAAACTGTGTTTGGTGTGTTCAGCCCCTAAAGAACAAGTTGTGGAATGGAAAGGTTTCATTGATGCTTAAGGAATTGTTTACACAAAAGTGAGATTTTACTTCCTGTTTACTCATCCTCTAGTGGTCCCAAACCAACACATTCTCACTCTCGACTCATCACATATTGATGCTTGGTCAATATTTATTGTATATATATTGTATATACATTATATATGTATATATACAATATTTATTGTATATATATTGTATATACATTATATATGTATATATTATATATTGTATATATAATTGTATCACTTTTATATAGTTGTTTTTGCAATAAATACTTGTGGCTTCATTTTATTTTATTTACATGCTGCTTATTTATGTTTCCAGAAGTGTGTAGGTTTATGTAATATTTCTGAAGGTATTCATCTTTACAAAATAATTAGCATTTTACATATATACACAAACCGTAATGCGAAGGACCAAAAGCATTGGACGATGCTACACATTGTAATCATAGACTGTAAAAAAATATGGACATAGTATCCGTGACGTCACCCATAGGTTTCTGAAAAACCCAAAAGAAGCTACCAGTAGGCGTGGCCAACTGTCGCATCATCGCACCAACCGGGGGATACCAAACAAGGGCAAAGAGGCGGAGCTACAGACACATGCTGCCATTTTGCTTAGACGGGCTTTTCTATGGGAGAAACGCTTAAAGGGCACCTATGGTGAAAAATCGACTTTTCAAGCTGTTTGGACAGACATATGTGTAGGTATAGTGTATAGACCGTCATATTGGGGTGATATAAACACACTCAGTCCTTTTTTTTCAATTTAACAACATAAAAACGGTGGACCAATTGGAGCGGTTTTCAGACCGACCGCAACTTGACGTAGGAGTGCGATCCCCCCGCCCACCGAATTGATTGACAGCTGCGTATTAACATGTCTTCGTAGTAACGTGTGTAATCATATCAAACAGACACAAGACCAGGACGTGAGCAAACTAAGCAACCATAAATAAAAGGTCTGTTCAGTTTGCTAGGATCATCAATCATCATCAAATGTGATCAAGAGTGAGTTTTACAAGTTTAAAATGTTTTAAAACAGTGCATGTGTGTAATGAATTACATTCATTTATTTCATCAACACAGCTGCGTGTCAGAACAATCATAAAAGACGCTTCAATCCCGGTTTGTGGACGTTAAATCAGGTTTATTTTGTACATTAACATAACAGATATCCATACAGCAGTAGATATTAACCTGTATTCTGTCACATTTGCGTGCAAAAACAGTGAAAAGCTAAACGCACGCTGTGTGTGTGTGCCTGTCAGCGCTGTGTGTGTGTGTGTGTGTGTGTGTGTGTGTGTGTGTTTGTGTATTTGTGTGTGTGCGTGAACTTTGTAACGACATTGTGTGTGACTCATCCTGCAACTCCACAACATGCATTAAATACTCATTGGTAAAGCTCTTACTTGTTGTTTTTCCTCACAAATGTTACGTGAGATCTTATTCCTTCTTGTTTGTCTGTTGTCTGACGCAGCCGAGGGAGCCGCTGCCAGGCACGTGGAAACGGTGGGCATGAAGGACTAGCCTTAAAGGCGCAGTACACAAAAACAGCTAGCTTCTAATAAATGCTACAAAAAAGGAACTTATGACAGGTATAATAAAAAATCTGATGGGTGTTTTTAGATGAAACTTTACAGACACATTCTGGACACACAAAAGACTTATATTAAATCTGGGAAAAGTGGTAACCTAGGTGCCCTTTAATACTTCATTACCTGCAACTCATTTGTGTTCTGACCACTTGTGCTTAGTTGTACACTATGTCAATAAAGTGTTTAGACCTTTAAAAACACTGCTGTAATACATTGAGCCACGAAGCATTGTTCTTATGACGTTTTTCTACAGGGGAAAACCTGAATTACGTCAAAACACTTCAAATATAGTCTGTGTTAGTAAATGCAAGGCTATTGATGAAATCCAGGCATAACACTGTATGACAACGCTTCAGATGACTGTTCTAGAGCCTACTACTAATCAATCTGTCAGATTCTAGAGTGCATTACAGGTCTAAAGAAAATTATAAATGGTAAATAATCTTAAGTAAAACAAATACATTTATAGATATGGTATATAAGTATATTATTTCACTCACCTGGGAAATGGAGGCCATGTGAATGGTTTGTAAGCACACTTAAGTGCACACAGCATGCCATATAATCTGATAATTGTAAGAAATAATAACAAAAGGCAACTGACTGTGTAAAGCCACATAAAACAAAACAATGATACAATGTATATGCTGTGTTCAGCGGCTAATCAGCCGGAATCAGTTAAGGTGACTCGACAGCGACCAGCGAGAGCTAGCTGTCACTCAAGTGGCCACACGCTTAATTATGCAGACTTAATATAACCTAATATAAAGGAAACAGAGGAGTTATAAAAAAAATTCACCCCCCTCACAAGTGTCATGAAGAGTAATATTAGCTATATGAACCAAAATCGTTCTTTGTACCAGGCTGTAAACACCTTATTTTCTGCTGTAAAGTTAGCCATTTTAACAGTGGGCTCAATAGAAATTTGTTCCATATGGAGCCAGGACTAGCGGAATTTTGATGAACTGCAGTTTCAGTTACTTCCGTATTTGCTTCACAAGGGAGAGCGAGAGGTTGCCGCTTGATTGTAATACAATATGTGAAGAGTCAGGAGTGAGAATGTATTGTCCAAAACTTTATGCGTTTGTTTTTTTTCTGTTGAACACACAAAAAAGATATTTTAAAGAATTTTAACCACCGACTTCCATAGTAGGAAAAGCAAATTCTATGGAAAATAATTTTTAGTTTTCAACATTCAATCAGAGTTTGAAAAAAACTCAAAAGGGTTGGTGAAGGGTGCGTAAATGATGACATAATTTGAAGGTGCAGTATGTAAGTTTGACACCCAGTGGTTAAACTAGGTATTGCACTCCTGAATCAAAATAAACGCAAGCGCGGGTTGCCAGATTGAGTACAGGAGCGAGTGATTTAAACTGTGTTCTAAATAAAAGCAACGACACGCGATAGAGGGAATATTTTCCACATAATAAAAGGAGTTTTGGTTCTAACCAACACTCGAATTGATATATTAGAAATGGCTTCTATTTCTCACAGCTGAACAACAAAAACCTATGACAGTGATCACCTCAGGTAAACCTCATGTGCTTTATTCAATGCTACATGCTAACAATGTGAGCTTAAATGCCATTATACATGATATTTATTGCCATATACTGAAAGCAGCAGCAGATAGTTCACCTCAGATCTTGAAAATACAATTAACCGTTTGAAATTGAACTTTAGAACTAAACACGTGATTCAGCATCTACATTTAATGATGTTTAAGAGGGTTAACATGTATTAAATAGATTCTAAACCTTACCGTTTCGTGAGTAAGTGCATATTCTGTGCTTCTGAAAGGCTGTATTTAAATTTCTGTCGTGTTTTGTTTGATGCAAACAGCCAAATTGCTCATCACTGCGTATCTCGTTATGAAGCGAGTTGTTAGGACACGCGGTTACAACATAACCTGCTCACCGAATGTTCACGTTCGTAATATTTATATCATTTGCTAATTAACCTCATGTGGAACTGAATCTGTCTCATTTCGACATCTGCTATGTCGCATTTTCGGTCATGGACACATGCTTTCAGAGCCTTTCTGAATGAATGAATAAATGAATGAAACACACTGTTTTCCAACAAGGAAACCCGAGATGCTGAAATATAATTGTCTAAACTGCCATTGTGCAGGTTAAATTTACCTAAACAAAGACAACGTTCCGGCACGGAAAAAACATTTTCAAAGCAGAATATCTGACTTCAGCATTGTCAGATAAACAAGTATGTTCACTTGGGATGTTTCTTAAATATCTGCACACATATTATGGTATTTTTATGCTCAAAAACTTACATACAGCACCTTTAACCTTTTAGGGGCGAGCTATTATTTTTAAGGGTTCCACGTGGACATATGTCAATAAAGAACATTTATTTTTAATAGGGTAATATATTATCACTCGGTGAAATGCAAACATGAGCATACCTTGGGATGGATGTTGAAGTATCTATTGGTCTCGAAGCTTTTCTTCTCATTCTCAGCATAATACAACAAAAAACTTTCCTTGATGATGAAGAATCTGTTATGAAAGCACAAACAGCGGCAGAAATAGATTGCAACAAGAAATCCAACAATAACCCCAGAGCAAACAACCTGACACAAAACCCCTCCACCGCTTTCTTCAAATCACCAGCTGACCATAAATTTAACATTCAGATGGATGTTTCCTGGAATTGATCTCTATGAGCCCTAATGTACAAAAACTCACTGGCAGCACAGAGCGTCCTCATAGATTTAACTTACTCAGCTTTAAAGGCATCATAATGACGGGTTACTCGATATCGTCTAAGCCTTAAAGCTTTTAAAGTGCACTACACAAAAAATATAATATGCTTAAACTCATTTTCGCTACAAGGCAAAAGTACTTTTTAAGGCATCACTGTACTGACTGAACAACAAACACCTGACAAACACATGATCAACTGCTAACTTAAATAAGATTCCTTTTATATAGTAACAAAAGGGTTTTAGGTTTGTTTTTGCATACACTACAGGTCAAAAATGTGGGATCAGGAGGACCAGAATGTTTTTGAAAAGTAGAATACATTTATTTGTATAAATGAATGAATGGATGAATGAACGAGTGAATGAATCAATGAACAAATAAATAAATGTACTAAAACGTTTCAATGAAACATTTTATTTAGATCGTGAATTTTCATTCATTCCTGCGATTAAAAGCTGATTAAAAACATTCAGGTTTATTAATCTAGTCTTATTCTTCAAATAGTATTATAATATGGTAATTTGCTGTTCAATTATAGTCTGTTACACAGTAGAACATTTCATAATGAATAAGTTATGACAACATATGTTTTTATGTTAATTTAACCATTTTAACGTAAGATCACTTTGATTCAAGTAAAAAATTTAAGACAACCCCAAATTTTCTTTCTGTCTTTTTTCTTTCTTTTTCTTTACAGTACACCAATGTTGAAAACATTTTATCTCTACTTCATCATTTTGTGGAAATTTATTTGAACAACAATAAATAATAATAATAAATTATTATTGAGCTTTATATCATTATATTACAATTGATATCACAAGATTAAATACATTTTATACTAGAAATAAAACAACAACAACACCAATAATAATAATAATAATAATAATAATAATAATAATAATAATAATAATAA
>CAIGQZ010001535.1:701322-718943 GCA_903798205.1 Danio tinwini | reverse complement strand
ATATATATATATATATATATATATATATATATATATATATATATATACACACACACACACACACACACACACACAATTGTCCGAGGTTCAAAAATTACTCTAAATTTCCCTTTTAAAGAAGTCATAAAACAAACATTATCTACATGCCTTCAACATCAGCAGATCTTCCACAATTTGAGGTTGACAATGCACTTGACTTGTGTACTACAGTAAGATGAGGGTGCTAGACAGCTAAAAGCACTAACACAGCTTTCATTTACTGTAGACTGGAACTTTTTAAGAGCAGGAGAGCAATGATTTGTAAACCAGAACCATAATAGTTTGCTGGTGTCAACGTTTGCCTCAAATATCATAACACTTTCTTGTTCAAGCTTCAGAGGAAATGTTTAAGTAACTTGGAGACAAAAAGAGCAGCGAAAAAGTTAGAAACCCTTAAATTCTCTTTAGATAATGAATAAGAGCCATATAAAAATGGAAGTATCGATCTGTTTTCCTACTCATTAGCTAAAATGAGACTAAACTATTCTGGATAACAGAGCATCAAACAGAGATTTTTTTTTTGTGTGTTATTTTTTTACAGAGAATACATATTTACAGTACTCAGGCTCTGCTCTGAGCAGGCATCACAGTACAAAACATCTGACTGACCAATTATATCCTCTGTTGAGGATTCAACAACCAATCAGGTTTGAGCAATGGCAAATAATGAAGCTGTACATGCGCTGAACTACACCGAGCAAAATGTCCATCCTCTCAACACTAAACATTTCAAGTGCCATTTAAGAAAATAATTATTTAAGCAACTGTCTGGCGAATCAGAGGTTATAATTTTCCTCTGACCACATACAGGAAATTCTTACATTTCTATGGTTTGTTAGAGAAGAATCACTTTATGAGAGAGGGTGTGGAGAAATCATAAAACGTTTTAAGCAATCGTTTCTAATTCATCTGGCAAATAGTATAATTTTCTACTAATCATATTCATGAAGTTCTTACATTTATGAAAAATAAATTACCTTCTCTTTTGAAAAGCAGATTTATTCATATAAACTTATTTTACCTTGTGTAAAGGGAAAATAAATCCAGTTAAAAAATCAAAAAGAGGAAAAAAACATGCATATAAAAAGAGCTAGTTTAAGGTGACAATCTCGTCTATGAATACTTACCCAAAATGTAATTCTTAAGAAAGTACAGATATAAAACAAGACAAAAAAGATGTGCAAAAATGGGACGATAAACTAAAGAAAAAACATAATAGACCCTGGACCCATGAATTTAATGTCTTTGTAAATTTATGGACATCTTCCATATAAAGATTAACAGAACACCAAATTTAATGTGTACATGACAACCAAACCACAACTGATTCTTTTTTAAACCAGCACCATGAAAGCAAAAATAAAGAGACTTGGACACATGATTTTTTTATTTGTGTGCGGCATTTGTAATCATTCATCCTACAATGCTTCTCAGGAGTGTCAGAGCAGTCCATCCCAGAAGTCCAGTGGTGCTTCTCAAAATCCGATTTCTGACTGCAAAGTTCCTGCAATGTTCACTCCAACCACCAACCTTAAGAAACCGACTCGATTCAAACCACTTCTGTGAGGTTGTTGTTTGGCCGATGCTGTTTAAAGTTCCATTCGCACTTCTCAAGCTTTCTGCTTCTGATGATGTTTCAAGTAAAGAACACTAGTGCTGGTGACCAATGGACAGAACCAGAGGAATCAGACATCCTAGAACCAGAGCACCGACCTCCACTTTGCTGAGTCCCTTCCCTGCGCTCCCCCCAGGCGAGTGGCTGTGGCCTCCCATCCCACCCACTTCTGGAAGAACATGAACCGTGGCCACGTACAGAAAAGTGCCGGCGGAGAACAGCATGGCCACACCAGTGGCGTTGACGTCTGAGAGAGCCTCTTTACTGCTCTGGATGGACGAAGAAAAAAAAATGTTAGGTCAGAACGGTGGGAGGCTTCATTAAAGGCGTGGTCCACTACGATATCATATTTTAAACTTTAGTTGATGTGTAATGTTGCTGTGTGGACATCTCTAAATGCAAGCTGCTCAAACTTCAATGCAAATGGAGGCATTGGCTAACAGAGTTAGCTTAGCAAAGCCTACAGCGAACAAATTTGGGGACTACAAAAAAATACATCCGGGCTAATGAGACCACAAACGTTCCAGGTTACGCAAATTCACTGCGCACACACCTCGCACAGCAAAGGGGCGTGGCCACAGACACGTTAGTAGAGAAAGGAAAATGCCATCTAAACGCTGCTATTTCCATGGATCTTGTTCTGTTTCACTATTTGGCCTTTCAAGGGACGTGACACAAAGAGAGAAGTGCTTACGGTTTAATTTTAATTATGTTCCAGAATATTATAAAAAAAGATATAGCTCTCTGTGCAAAGCATTTTACAAAGGACAGCTTCCACAATTGGCCGCAGTTAAGTGCTGGATTCAGCCTACGATAAAAGAAGAAGCTATGGATTGTGAGGCACAGCCTGTAAGCACTTCTTTTTGTTAAAATTGATATCTTAGAGTGTTGTATCTTATTGGTTGCAATTTTCTTTTGCACCACTAGAGGTGTATAATGTATTTATGCCCTCCTCTCGACGAGCTGAGGAGGGTAGAAGAAGGTTAAACAAACTTTTTGACCGTCATGGATGGGAGGACGGGCTGATATTTGTTTTTTGATGTTTACTGTTTTAATTTTGACACAATAGACAATAAATGGATTGGAATATCCAACTTTATTTGTAAAAGGTATGGACATTTAACTTTTTTTAATCGACCCATTCAAGCAACAAACACGTCAGAACCACAGACCAAAATATACGCTTCTACGGGGTGCTTTCACACCTGTGAATCGATTCATTTGTTCCGAAACAGGGATTTAAATTGTTACATTGTTGCTCTTTATTCTTGGTGTGGTTCGCTTTCACAAAGTTTCTAAACGGATTAAAATAACTAAAACAAGTCACGTGTGAGTAAGCGCTCCTCACATTGGTGAGTTTTCATGGTTTATTTTGCAGAGTCCCGCTCAGATGTCGAGGAGGTGGTTTGTTAGTGTTTGACTGGGTGCTCGCGACATGTCTGAAGAAGAGCGAAGAGGGATGCGGTAGGGAGGGGTGATAAGAAGAGTGTGCGTCGAATTTGAGGACCGGAAGGGAGACGCCGATTTCCGGGAGATTATCACTCGTTTGCGGGCATGCGGGAGTCACTGTGAATTTGCAGGAGACTCCCGGAACTTCCTCCCGCCCTACTCATAATTCTCTCTTCATATAGCCATATTACATATCCATAAAACACTGTGATATAGCCCGGCTCGGATCGTATCGCTTTCTCACTACAATCGATCCGCTCCAGAGTTCATTTCAATCTAGCCGAGACCACCTCATTCAGGCGATCTCAGAGCGATTGCTTTGGCATGGATTGCTCTATTCACATATGCCAAATGAACCGAGCTGACTGGGCAAATGTGCTAGGTTCTGGAACAAAATCTAGGTGTGAAAGCACCCTTACATGCATAGTTTCCAGCGTTCATTGTAGGCTATGTTGTAGTAAGGATGTAAACAAGGATTTAAAACAACGAAAAACGTGGTTTGTCAAACATATGCATCTGTTTTACCCCTTTTAACATCCACAATCGTCACCTGTGACTGCAATGCATCGGTATGCGTCAGCATTTCATGAGTTTCACATTTAAAATAAACGGAGTGTATTATGTACAGACATCCCAAGTCTCCCTGAGGCGCCGCCAGCTCCCCCTCCCCTACCTGTTTTACTACTCAAGCTGGCAGCAATGCATTGTTGAGCATGTCTATTACGGTAATTTCGTCAACCGTTTTACTCAGAATAAGAAAAGACCACATCATATAATTTATTCCTTTATCTGCAATGTATATTTCATTACTTATTTATTTACAAAAGTGCTTTGTTTTCAGAATAGGTTTGTCCGTGCTTTCAGTATATTTTCATTTATTTATTCAGCATAAACATACTCTTTATAAATACCTGAAGTGCGTTTAAAAGGGTCAGGAAACACCAAAAGACCTTTTTTGAGATGTTGACAGTCATATATGTGTCTCACGCTGCTATAAACACTATTAGGACACATATTTTTTATTTAAAAGTGTAAATTGGTTGTTTTTAAGTTATTTCGAGCAAATGCGTTCTTCCGGTTTGAAGCTGCGTCATGGCGATTAGATACTTGTGTGTATTCCAACGTGGAGAGTGGCTGTCTGTACCGGCCAGTACATCATGACGACTCTGATTGTGCAGCATTAATTCATGAGAAAGACTTGGTTCAGACCAATCATCGTGCTCTATTGTGAATGAGGCTCAACTTTATTAATATGCATGATACCTTCGAAGAGTGTTTTTACCTATTACAGTGTTCAGACGGCAGAGACGCCTAGTTGTGTTGCCAAAACAAGTGAAAGTAAAATAATTGTTTGAAGACATGGGTCGTCAGTGTTGTGTTTATAAATTATTGCTGCAACAAAGGTTTTGTTTTCATTACCTGCTATGAGGGCACAGCTGGACTCGCGTGTGGACTACAGCACACGCGACAGAAATGCGTTTGTAGGGAACATTTTTTTACCCAAGAGATTTTTGTATCTGGAAATGGTGAAATCTGGATTTGACGCTCGTCTCCTTTAAAAAAAAAGATGCGGCTCCAGTTTGTGTTGATTGTCCTGTGTCTACAGATTTGGTAAGTGATCGATCAGTGATCT
This sequence comes from Danio tinwini, assembly GCA_903798205.1. Taxonomy (NCBI): domain Eukaryota; kingdom Metazoa; phylum Chordata; class Actinopteri; order Cypriniformes; family Danionidae; genus Danio; species Danio tinwini. Next base: position 714,207 of record CAIGQZ010001535.1, on the reverse strand, counting down.
TTGTTTGTTTATTCAGATGGCAAACTTAGTTCATATCGTCAGCAGTGCTCTTTCAGGTTTTAAAGAAATACCATAGTCAAAATTATTTAGTTACTGAGTTTACAGTATGTTAATATCACTGCAATATTATAGTACAATGTTATAGACTGAAAGATCTGCTGTGAATGCTGCTCCATGAGTGTAAACACCTTAATCAAACTATTACCTTTGTGTAGGATTTTCGCCACATTTTGTGACAGAATATTTTATACACACACGGCTTTCTGACGCTACCTACCGAGTGCATCTAAGTTACTGAGAAATGCTGAGGTTTTTTCCCCCCATACGCCGTGCGGTACCAAACACTACATTAAAATTACGCTTTTCCGGCAGATCCTCGCATGTAATATCTCGTTTGTCACAGGGGGCATGCATGAAATGTTCCTGAACAAAAATTGAAATGCCAAATTGCAGTTAAAGTCGACAAATTAATAATTTGGCAAACAATTTGATTACTGATGTCCATGTAAACACAGCCACTGTCTTTCTTCCCTGCGTCTGTGTGTTTGTTTTGCCTCTGTGAAAATCTGCGCGTGCCCAACTCCCATTTTTAATGCAAAACCTTTCCTCTTTCCCTTCCCCGACACTCCCACCTAAACAGAGCTGGACACACTCACTTTCCTGACTTTTTTCAAACTAGTGGTGTGAAAACACCCTGCTGAGACAGTGGGGTTTTGTGGCCCTTTAATTTGTCCTAGCCTTACTACGATACAATGTCATAACGATTGCATTTTTATGACGTAGTTAAACCTCAGAAAGTGAACGAAAAACCAAAGTAGACCATTTTACCTGCTATCTATTAGAATGGAGACTTTACAGCCAACCTACAATGTACTATTTCCTATATACACTAGTATGGGATGCTGAAATGAAATGCTGATGGCTTGACCACATTCCTCCTCTTACCAACGAAAAAAAAAAAAAAAAAACATACCATTCAGAAACATCTTGCAAGAGTCGCGTTTGCATGGGTTTAGCTGTGTCCTCTTCATTTTCTGTGTCTGACTCAGGCTCAATCTGATATGGCCTCACTGACATTATTTACAGTCTATGGCAAGCCGTTTTAGCATTTAAACCTTTGTTCTGACTATCCATAAATATAGTACGGCAAGAGTGGTATTTAATGCTAAAACGGCTTGCCATTACAGTCTGACAGACAGCACGAGAGGCATGACGTTTCCTGGTGAAGTGAAGCCAACCCCAATCACAACACATTAGGTTTGCTGACTAATCAGAACCCTTTAAGGGCAAGCCTTATAGGAGAAAGCAGGAAATATGAAGGTCATTTCCATGTTAGCGCAGTAGCTGTATAAAATGATATATTACAATAATATTCCCTCAACTGTTACCATTTTAAAGTGACTCTATATGGCGTAAAATATGTTGCTGCATGTATGAATTAAATTATGAAAAATTATCCTGTTTTTGCTTTGATACTTTGCGCAAGTTATTTTCAATTCCTTTAAATTGGTAAGAGTTGAGGGAATATTATTGTAAATAATGATCTATAATCATATACATGAATATAATCATGAATGTACAGTAATCATGAGCCCGAGCATTTGTGCTCATATTATGGCTGATCTGAACGCCTTTATCGTGTTGCTCGAATGTGCGTCTGCAGTTAGGCTATTCTCTCCGTTCGCAGGGCCAGTGCAGACTTACTGGCCAGACATTGGCCAGATTTTATTATAATTAATAATAATAACAATAATAATAATACATAAATAAATAAATAAAAGCAAAAAAATAAGTCGTAATCTCGACATATTTTTTTTGTTATGCTGAGATCATGAGATAATTAAGCCGTCATCACAAGAAAACAAGAAAGAGAAAATATTTTAATGCATGGCCTCTTAGGACTTCCGTACACAGCCAGAGTCGTAGAATATATTTTTTTTATTTGGGCAGGTATTAAATATTCAGGACTATTACAAGGATGCTCATTTTCATCCCGGTGGCAAAATCTCTGTGTTTAAGTGATTTGCAGGTGGTCTAAAGAAACACAATGATGGGGTGTTTCACAGCAGGAGAGCCAGAGGTGAGTAATCTCCGCTCTGCCACCTCAGCGGTTCCCATGGCGATGCCAGGCCTGCAGGCCGCTCAGAAATTCAGTGTGGGCCTCCGTGGTAGTTACGTAACCCTTGTGAAGCATCTGAAGCTCAACTGATGGCAATTAACACTGCCATAACAGGCTAAATATTAGACGTTACATAAAAGTACTAAAAACCTATATTCCAGGATGTAAGCCAACGCAGTGTGCATATATATACATATATTTATTTATTCTAGGGCTGCTCGATTATGGGGGAAATCAGAATCACGATTATTTTGGTCATAATTATAATCACGATTTTTCAAAACGATTATTAGTTGGTCAAAATTATTAGCCCTCCTGTATGTGAATAACAATTTTTTAAAATAAATATTTCCCAAATGATGTTTAAAAGAGCAAGGTATTTTTCAAAGTATTTCCTATAATATTTTTTCCTTCTTGAGAAAGGCTTATTTGTTTTATTTTGGCTAGAATAAAAGCCGTTTTAAACATTTTTAAATCTATTTTAAAGGTCAATATTATTAGCCCCCTTAAGCAATACATTTTCTTGATCGTCTGCAGAAGAAACTGCTGTTGACTTGCCTAAATATGCCTTTGAATCGCACTTTAGAATGCTTGTATTTTGAAAAATATCTAGTCAAATAATTTGTGCTGTCATTATAAGCAAAGATAAAAGAAATCAGTTATCAGAAATGAGTTATTAAAACTATTATGTTTAGAAATGGGCTGAAAAAAATATTTACATTAAACAGAAATTGGGGGGAAAGGGTCGCTAATAATTCAGGAGGGCTAATAATTATGACTTCAACTGTATACATACAGTTATTTTCCTCCCTGTAAATAAGGAAAGTGAAATAAATTAAAATAAAAATATAAAACAAACTATGCTTTAAACATCTTCACAGTAGGAAAAGAAATCTTCAGCTACTAAAGCCCTTCAGTCAAGAGTGATTTAGTCTCTTTTGTTGTTTGATTAATGCTAAAAACAGTCAGCAGCAGGAATACTGCGCGCTGTCACTTTAAGAGCAGTGCGGTTCTGATCGACGGTTTCTTATTCACATGTCTTTTGATTCTCAACTCGTTCGTTTATTACACAAATGAGGGTTAATATGAATAATCACTAAGCACCGTGTTTTGACAAATATTTGACCATTAAAGCGCTCACATTAAGAAGACTTTAGATGTGTGTGCTCTGCTCGTGTCTGAGGCTGAGTGCTCGCACACACAACAGCATGCGGTCTCATTTGTGCTTTTAAAAACATGAATGATTCGAATGTACATCAATGAGTGAAGCGAATCCCGTGCAACAAAAGTTACATTACAGTACACGCTTAGTCATTTTCACGTGAAACTGAGCTTTGCAGAGCAACAAATGTGCACAACTAGAAAGTGGGCGGTATATGATGCAATAATATTTACGTCGATTAATGTTTTATCATAATCGTTAGAAGCCAAAATCGACACTGAATTTTCAAATTAACTGCACAAACCTAATTTATTCTTTTGTTATTGGTTTTTTTGTTATTATTATTATTTTCTGGCACCACTAATCCTCTTAAATACAAGATATACTACTATTATTCATCTAGGATTCAATAAATGCCTTCCAAGTTTTAATATAAATAAATGTAAACCCAGTTTACTGTAAATAAATAAATCTGACACTAACAAGCTATGGCAACAAAAAGCTTTTTGTACATACCTGACTGAGTCCTACGTAAGTGACCATGGCCAAAACAGGAGCAGCCAGAGCAAAGACTAATAGATGTTTGCGTATACGGTTTCTTTCTAAACCTGCATGCATGAGGAAAGAGACAAGTCCAAATGCAGCAGGAGCCTGAAATACAAGAAAAATCAACATAAAACAGACTTAATAAAATGTAATAAGAAGAGGGTCATATTTAAACAATAAGGAATGCTTTGTTAAAACTCCAGTTAACAAAAAGTACACACCAAAAAGTCATTACGCATAATTTAAAACATTTTTTTTAAATGAATAATTAATAATAATAATAATAATAATAATAATAATAATAAGACTAAAAGATTTTAACAGGGCAAGTGCTCACTTTCATAGATCTTCGACAAAACCATTTCGCTCCATGTTTCAGTTAAATTATTGACAAATTACTTAATTTTAGTACACACTTTGAAAGGGAACATTTTTTTAATCAACATTTACAACTAAAAAGAGTAAAAGGAAAATAAAATTATTATAATATAACTTACTATACTAATGCATTTAAAGGTACCATATGTAATTTGCACCATTAGAGAGCAGATATTTACAACAAACATAGGCATAGGTTGATGACGCCAAGACTAAGGCACAATCCCAATTCTATTTTTGTACCCCTTCCCCATGGCCTTTAAAAACGAGTGTGAAGGGGAAGAGCTTCAAAATGTACCCCTAAGAATTGGGACAGCACTACAGCACATGCAGACGTCATCAGATGCCATTGCGATCTCTTGCTTCATATGAGATCAGACGATCGCGACTGCTTTAGTTATTCTAGTTGCTTTATTTTTTGGTATTTATCTTCAGGAAATCACTGAAGGCATATATTATGTTATCGTAACAATCTAATGTGGCAATAAGATCATAACTATACTGTGCAATTACACAGTGGCCATATTCATCAATGTAAACACACCAAAAACAACATTAACATTATAGCAGACACTGTGAAAAGCCCATTCCCAGCCACTAGACTCTTCTGACAGGGTGTTCGAGTGTCAGAATGTTGTGGGACTGCTGTACAAGAGTTATGATTATGGATTATAGATTGCGAAATTTAGCCGTTTTTATTTTAGTGTTTTTTTAATAAAAGTATGATGGTAAAATAGAACGCGGTTATGAATGTATTAAAACATGTGTTTGTTTGTTGTAAAAACTCGTAATAATGACAAAAAAATACTAATTTACTTCCAGGTGCACAGATCCTGGCTGGTGTATTCTGGGAAATTTTCTTACCCCTTGGTTTCGAGTGTGGTCCTGAAAAATCGTTGTTAGAAGGGCTATCTACCCCTTCCCCTTAGCCCTACGCCTTCAAGCTAAAGAGAATTGGGACACCCCTACCCCTTCACGGGAAAGCGCAAAACAAGGGGTAGGGGTAAAGGGAAGGGCTAAGGGGTAGAATTGGGATTGGGCCTAAGCGTGGAACCATACACAAACAGAGTTGTGTATGTTATCTTCATTAAATGGGATATTTTAGGGGAAAGTAAAACATATTGTGCATTTAATACAAAATAAAACAAACATAAAATACACAATGTGGTATAGGCAAACACATTTTTTTTATGTTTTATGCATGTACCTTTCTATGTTTGCTTCCACAAAGTATTTGATTCAACATTTCTATCAGATCGGTACTAGCTAAAAACTAGCTATATTGACAGTAAACTACAGTAAAAGACAAGTGTAGAAATACTTTAACTTCATTAAGGCTGACTGTACCTTATGCAACATAATCGCCACAAACACAATAAGCTGGACGCTGGTCTGAGACGTGGATGCAGCCGCTCCCAAAGCAACGCCATCAGCTGGAGACACAGTAGGAATCAAACATGATTATTGGTCAGATTTACCAACACAACATTTACAAGTCTGATAAATACTTAATGGACTGCAGAGTTAGCTTACATATATAAATGCCACTTCCTCTAAAAATGAGCTAATGACATTGAGCGAATGCTTTAGGCAGGTAGTACATGTTCAACAAATAGTTTTGCTTCAAATCAACTAAATCCCAGCATCTGCACATTCAGAAATAACAGTTTGTTTGCAAAAACCTCTAAACGCCACTTGCATTTGACAGCAAAAGCCGTTATGTCCCGAAAACCAATGAGAAGGCGCAAATTGAATCATATGTTTTCAATGTAGCAGCGTGCTGATACACCGGCTTTTATGTTTTATTCCACTTACGATTTTGATTTTAAAAGATGATTTTGATGAACTGCATGAGCCTGTCTGACTGTCACTTAATGGCAAATAAAAATGTCCCTTACCTCAAAACCCTGTGCATTATATAAAAAAAAGAAAAAACACTGTACAGTCGGAACTGAAGCATGCAACATTTTTTTGCACAGCGGCGCTACTTTAAATGAGTTCGATTTACTGTAGCTACATTAAACGGCACGAAAGACGAAGTTAAGATGGATAAACAAAAGACGAAAAAGAGACCTTGAGTATGGTGAGAATGAATGAATGACAGCTTTTAAACGTGTCTGAGAGACATCCCCTTTTTGCACAATAGGCCTACCTTGTGTTTTAATTGCTAATGTAAGCTATGTTTTAAAAGATAAATATTATGTATAAAAATAAACGTTATTTATATTATTTCAATAAATTACATTAATTTTATATTAATGGACAATGCACAGATATTAATGATTCACTGTTTTACACAACATTGTGTATTAATGTTAATTGATTTAATTAATGTCCATTTCAATGTTATTAATTAATGCACTTACTTGACAGATTTGATTAATTCATTTTCCTTATACTCCCTGGTTTATCAGGGTTTACCACAGCAAAATGAACCGCCACTTACTTGACAGATTTATGTATTTTTAATTTTAGGTGGTTTGTGTAATGTGTTTTATGTTGGGTAAAATCATTTTTAATTGCATCTATAGTGATTTTTCAACTAATTACACTGTCTTGCCCCAATAGATGGATTTAGAGTTTTTTTGCAAAAAAAAAAGCACAAGTGGATTTAGCTGGTTTTGACGCCAAAGAAAATCTACCTCATTAAAAACCAAAGAATTGTCTAAAGTGACATCTTTGAAAAAAAGATTATTTTATTTACCAGCTAATAACCTTATCCTTATCTATAAAAAAATTTTACTTCTGAAACTAATTATAGGAGCCTGAACACTGAAAAAATGTTAATTTACAAAAAATGAGATCCAATAGCTTTAGAGGGTTTTGCATATATACAGTTGAAGTCAGAATCATTAGCCCCTCTGAATTATTAGCCTCCTTGTTTATTTTTTTCCCCAATTTCTGTTTAGTAGAGAGAATTTTTTTTCAACACATTTCTAAACATGATAGTTTTAATAACTCATTTCTAATAACTGACTTATTTTATTTGTGCCATGATGACAGTATATATACACACATATATATTATGTTTGTTTTATAACATTATAATTGTTTTTCACCAACCACAAAATCAAACTGAATAAGCTTACATCAATGTCATTATCTAATACATTTTTCATTGTATTTGGGAAAACTGCCCCTAAAAAATATCTTAATCAATGTAAAATTCTGAATTATTTTCTAATAGACATCTTGTGAAATAATATTCATATCACAATATATACCGAAGAAAAACTAAATATTGCAGCCTCAGTTTTTTATCAATACCCTAAAATTCTGTCATTAAATTCTGAACAAAATAAAAATTAAATGAATAAAATTTTAAAAAAATCTACATTTTGTCCAATAAGGTATAAAATAATGAATATGACACCACCGCAATGTGAACCAATCCAAATAACATATTACATTGAACATATTTGGACAAAGCATCTAAAAATGTTTAGACCTTTTTTAAGGCCTACCTGCAGCATGGACGACCAATCCGAGTGTAGTGGTGACTTTAGAGCTGGCAGCCCTTGCTGCTTCTGGATCTAAAATGTGAGAACAGAGATTCAAGCACTACATGGCATTAAATTACAGCATTTGATTTTATCAAGCAGAAAACAGTGGTATATGACATTCACCGACCATCACTGTTGTGCATGTGTGCGCTGCCAATCTGATCCACCAGCAGCATGAAGACGAAGCCCAGCACTAGAGAAATGCCAATGTAAGCGTGGAGCTGCTCGTGACTGTGGCCGTGTTCACCGCTGGGTCTCACCACTCCTTCTACAACCTTCTGCTCAGAAACTTCGGCTTCCACCTGCCCATGGCCATGGTTGTGCACACCTACACCAAAGTCAACCATTGAATAAGTTCTGGGGACTAATTAATTATACCACTAGCTTAGTTTCTGTAACAGCAACTAGTGGCACAATGCCATCCATTGCTTTTAAATAGCCATGTTTCCATCTGAAGATATGTGCAGAACTGGAATATCCCATAAATCATTTGCAAATCAGTCACAATTTCCATCCAACAAGACAAGGAGAATAAAAACATCCCCTTCTTATAAGCTGGCACCAAACAAAATAAAAAAGGTAGTAGGTAGGTAGGTTATTTGCTGTGGTAGGATAATACACTGGCCTTTTTGAATTTAATAAATTACCTGCACATATTAAATGTATGCGCATGTTTAAAATGTATGCACACCTTGGGGTTTCCAAAATGTGCATAAAAAGAAGTTGAAGGACACATTTAAAATTGAATAGTGTATAGTTGGTATTATATTTCATTTGAATCCTACCTTGATATATTTGGTGCAATGCTGTGACACTGTAAGAGAGGTGATGTATATCGGATGAGACGTTAAACCTAGGTCCTGACTCTTTGTGGTCATTAAAAATCCCATGGCACTTCTTGTAAAGAGTGGGGGTGTAACCCCGGTGTCCTGGCTAAATTCCCTCTCTGCCCTTACAATCATGGCCTCCCAATCATCCCTTATCCACCAAATTGGCTCTATCACTGTCTCTCCACTCCACCTATAGCTGGTGTGTGGTGAGCGCACTGGCGCCGTTGTCCTGTGGCTGCAGTCGCATCATCCAAGTGGATGCTGCACACTGGTGGTGGTGTAGAGAGACCCCCCCTCATGTGAAGCGCTTTGGGTGTACGTGTACACACTACATTACATGTATTGCAATATTTATTTGCAAAAAAATAAAAAATCTAAAAACTGGATATGGACTTATGGAAAATATGTGATGTATGATGTTGTTGAGTTGCAATAATGATATTCAATAATTAATAATAATTCCTTACATTTATATAGCACTTTTCTGGGCATTCAAATCGCTTTACACATAGGCATCCACCTGGATGACGGGACGGCAGCCATTTAGCACCAGACCGCACACAACACACCAGCTGATTGGTGGAGAGGAGACAGAGTGATTAAGCCAATTATGATATGGGGAGGGTTAGGAGGCCATGATGGACAGAGGCCAGTGGGCAGATTTGGCCAGCATGCCGGGGTTAAACCCCTACTCTTTTTCGAAGGATATCCTGGGATTTTTAATGACCACAGAGAGTCAGGACCTCAGTTTAACGTCCCATCTGAAGGACGGCGCTCACTGAGCAGTATAGAGTCCCCGTCACTATACTGGGGCATTAGGACCCACACAGACCGTTTGGCGCCCCCTGCTGGCCTCACTAACACCACTTCCGGCAGCAACCTAGCTTTCCTATGTGGTCTCCCATCTAGGTACTGACCGGGCGCAGCCCTGCTTAGCTTCAGTAGGCGACCATGTGAGAGTTGTAGAGAGCTAGCTGCCAGTATATTTCTTATTTTATACTAACTAACTTGCAAATTTTGATCTTATTAAGTAAGCTAATCAAATAAATAAATAAATAAAACAATATGTCAAGGTGCAAACATTTAGACTTGAAAACACCACAACTAACTGAAAACTATGGCAGAAATTTAGATTTTTAACAGCACCTACAGGAGAGGTGGGGATAAAGATAGTAAAGGCGCCATCTGATTGGTCAGATTTGAATAACTTGTCTATGTACGCATGTATACCATTATCGCAATAATTTTGATACATTGTGCAGCCCTACTAAAAACAGCCATAACACACCACTAGGCTGCAATGAATCACATAAATAATGTTTAAAACTTCTGGATCCAAATTTTAGATCCTCTGGGCCCAGTTTTTCAAAAGGTTTAATCCGGATAAAATTGATCCGGATTTAGTAATCCTTTTTTTGCGATCTGTGATCACGTAATCCAGCTTACTTACTTAATCCAGTTTTTCAAAGCAACATCGGATTGGATCAATCTGATCCGGATAGGAACTTTTTAGGATCGCTAAATCTGGATAACCAGTGCTCAAATAGAATAGGAAATCACAATGTAGAACTATAGAAATTTAAAGAGAAACAAGTAAAATAGCCAGTGTGAGGTCAATATAACTTTATCTTTATTTTAAATGAAAACACACACATTTAAAAAAAATAAAACTAAAAACTAAAAAAAAGTTTCAAATATAGATGTATTGAATAAAAAAAAAGACTTAATGCCAAAAACTCTGCAATAATTTTAGACTTCCTCATCTGATGTGGAGAGACCAGCTAGTCTGAGCGTAGCCTTTAGGAGGCGAATCTCAAGTCCGGCGTTGGTTTTCTGCAGTTTGGTCAGATTCAGTTGTTCCTCTGCCAGATGAAGCTGTGCTTCTGCCCTTTCAGTCTCTTTTTGCAATAGTTGAAAGTTATTTCAAAAATCAGTGATTGTCATTCTTTGCATTTTTGGTTATTATGCTAAAAACAAAAATATGTTCCATTGTGATGAGTATATATATTTTAATTAGTGACAGAATGAAATGTATTGTTTTGGTCAATTTTGACAGCTGTTTAGGGGATTATTTTATGAGGCCAAACTCTTTCCACTTTGCTGTAGGCCTATACTGAAAGGCTGAATACGTTAAAGACTACCTGATGGATAAACAAATACAATTAAAACCTTATGAATAAATATGATCTCTTGTAAGATACTACTGCATGATCCAAATATAGTATTATTTAAAACATTTTTAAAGTTTTCATTACATTTTGGGCATGAAATCCACACTGAATCCACCCTTCTGATGGGATCAGTTTAATCCAGATTTTTTGGATCAAAGTGATTCAAATCCTACAAAAAAGGTCTGAAAAACCCAAACTAAAGGTTTAATATCGATCAAAACCAAGATTGCATTACGTGATCTAATCCGATTATGTAATCAGTTTTTTCTTTTGAAAAACCCATTTTCAAGATTTGATCCAATCCGTTATCCAAAATCCTAGTGGATTACTTTTGAAAAACCGGGCCCTGGGAATTGCAGATAATCAGACTTTCATACATTTCTCAGTGAAAGTGAGACACATTTTTGAGTTTAGATGCAAGTTTTGGGTCATTACTAGGAATGCACAAAATATTCAGTCACTAAAAAAGTTTTGGCTGAAAATTATATCACCAAAACAACATGGCCGAATGTTGTGATAACACAAACAGAAACCGTGGCTTGCATGTGCTTGTCTGAAGCAGGATGTCTGTGATGTGTCTATTAGATATATTCTTATTCTCTGCACTTCATCCATCGCGACTGTACATAATCTGCATTATAAAGATCATTACGGAAATGCAGAAATAAAGCAGTGCACAAGCAAAATTATGCAGACTGCGATAGATGCGGGGAGACAGAGAGGGAGCAGCGCACAGCTCAGGAGTAGGAGACTTTTCTCTTTGCACTAGATGAGGGGCATGCACTTTCCTTGAAATCCTGCAAGAAAGTGCTTCAAATAAAAATAGGTAGGATGTTCTGTTCCATTCTGACTTTTGCTATATATTTTTTTAATTTGACAAAAAATAGTATTTATGCACTGGCTCTATTTAAATCACTCTCTCTAATCTTTCTCAAATGTCAGGCAGACAACAAGCTCAACCACTCAACAGCTTGACGATTATCTGTCTGAGGTCCCTATCCCCGAAAGTTTAATGTGCTAAATAAATATTTTGATAATTTGTGATTAATTTATTATTTGAAACTATAATATTAATTTATGCAATGTGCTGATTCCAGTAAGGTTAGTACACAGTCAAAGCCATGAATGCAATGGCACTAATAATTGGCATAATTTCCTTCTCTAACATCATTAAATATAAATATACACATTATATTAAAATGTTTTAAAGAAAAGAAACAGAATTAATGCATTGACCGAAATGTAATCTGAAGTTCACCTTCCAGCATTTCCTCATAGAGAGCATGGACTCCCTCTGGTATAATGACCGCCAGTGCAGTGCCACACAGCAGCCCTGCTCCCAACACTGTCACCAACTTCAGCTTCTCCTGAGCACATAAAAGCAAACACAAAATCATGCGGATGGATGGATGGATGGACCTATCATGTAGCATGTATTCACGGTTTCTGCTACATTCATTCTTCTGTGGCGGGGCGCCACACCAAAATTTATCCCGCCACGGTTACATTACAACTTCTCATTTAAAACATTCAGTCTTGTTTTTTTTTTTTTTAATAGCGGGTTATAATTGCACCAAAACGTATTAAAAGGTAAGTGAATTATAACAGCGCAAACTTTTCTGTTATCGTAGTAGTGCTGTGCACTATTTGTTCAACCCTTTAAGGTGACATGCTGACTGACTGTGTGATGCGTGAGGCCAGCAAACACGACGTATAGCTTTCAGTTAAGATGAACACAGTTTCCATAAGTATACTTTATTAATAAAGGTCAATGGTTCTGCATACAATGACTTTATCTTGCTGGAGTCTATAGCCATTTCACTTTTACTTTAGGAAGCATTAATGTCGCAAAATGCACAAAAAAGTACTTCAGCAGCGTTTATTTGAGAGCGCACAAGAAGATCTGCACGTGAGCGTGTAAATTTGAGGGCATGCAAGAAGTTGTGCATGAACAGAGGAAATCGGCGCGCAAGCAAAGAGATTCGCATGCTCGTATTACATGAATGCGATCTCGACTTGTAATACTGCGCTCATGACATTTGTCATTGAAATAACGCTATAGGTAGTTGGCAGATCTGTGTAAAAAAGGCCTGCCGCCACAGCTGGAAAAAATCATAGAGGAAACACTGATGTATTAATACAAAATGATAATCAACAATTTTCCCTTTTTTTTTTT
>CAIGQZ010001535.1:687942-701312 GCA_903798205.1 Danio tinwini | reverse complement strand
TAAAAGTATAATTTGCAAATTCTAAATAGGGAAATCCTATTAGCAGCCAATGACTATCACAGTACAACATTGTTCACAGTGAATTAGACAGTGTTAATGTTGTTTTGAAGTTATACTTGCATGCTAATTCTGACCGAATATTCAAAGCAACATGGTAAACAATATAGAGACTTCTAAATGAACAAATGTGTGAATATAAAACCAACTTTACCTCTATATTGTTCCACCAGAAGCTCTCAAAGACTGCAAATTGAGGACACCAGTCTTAAAAATGTAGTCGTGTCCATCCCAACTCACCTCAGAGAAGTTTACAGCCAACGGAATAGTTCCAGCCACATAACAGCCGATCAGCATCGACAAAGACAGCAGACTGATGGAGCTGAAGTCGTCCATTTCTGCTGAACTTCCACCGCTGACTCAGTTTGTAGATCACTGCAGGAGTTTAACAGCAAACCCCGTGCAACCGGTCGACGTTTTGGTGACAGCAGATCCTTCTAACTTGGATTGATGTGTTAGCTGGTTAGCTAGCGAGATATAACCATTTATCCTCCGAGATCGCGTAATTAAACAAAAACGTCTGCAACTCATCTGCTGTGAAGGCGTCTTTTGGGCTCTTTGTACATTGACCTGATCGATTATCTGAACGATGTTGCTCAACTTTAAACACACAGAATCTCGTCACGCTTAGCAAGGGCTAAATTCCTAACAACCAGGCTGCGAATAAACATGAATTAACGGATCCGCGAAGGCTCGTCACAGTCCGATTTTTCTTTACCTCAGGCCGCATTTAAGGGCATCATGATTCCCTAACAGGCGACACGGATTTGTCGCGATAAACTCAACTAGTTTTCTTCCTATTCCGCAGCATCGACCAAACCACTGAGCGCTAACTAGCCGATTGTGATGTTGGCAGTGTGAGGGAAGTACTTCCGAGCCACATTGCTGTCAAAACAAAAGCCACCCACATCATCTGCATTTTACGTCATCGACATCGTTAACACGTCGACATTTACAAAATACTTGTAAAAGTTTAAACAACTAAACGAAAATGAAAGACCAACAAAATAGTCTCTTATGTTTTTTTATCCTTATGTCCTAAAATAGGACTTTTGTGTCGTGGGCACCACGTTGGATCGGTTAAAAAAAAACAAAAAAAAAAACACGTTGGATCGGTCACTCTCTCTCTCTCTCTCTCTCTCACACACACACACACACACACACACACACGCGCGCGCGCGCGCACGCACACACACACACACGCTACAACAGTAATCCTAATCCATAAAAAGTTAACATTTCTTGCACATTTATTCCACCAGGCAGCTCTACGTATTTCTTAACTCATTTTAAGTTGTGTTGTAGTCTAAAAAATATATATTTCAATAAAAAAATATAATTCTAAACGTGAGAATTTCCAAGTGCTCCTAATTTTATGTATCCCATTTTCCAATTTCTTTTAAATACAATATTTATTTATGTATTATTATTTTTATTAACAATTAATTTAGGCCATATAAATTCATGCATGGACTTGAAAATGTCTGATAAAAATCAATTTATTAACATTCAGTTTGAAAAGAAAAACATACGTTGGTTTGTTACTATTATAATTATACTTATGATAACTAAATTTAAATATTAACTGTGTCACAGTCTTTACTTACTCACTCATTCATGCTTTTATTTTGTTCTAACGCATGTGTCAAACTCAGTTCCTGGAGGGCCACAGCTCTGCATGGTTCAGTCTTAACAGTAACACACCTGATCAAACTAATTGAGTTCTGCAGGCCTGTTTGAAACCTATAGGTAAGTGTGTTGAACCAGGGATGGAACTAAACGCTGCTGAGCTGAGTGACACCCCTGCTCTAACATGTTATTCGTAAGTCTTGTCAATTAAAATATAAGTGGCAGGCATGTGCTCAAGCATCTGCCTTTTTGGCAAATGACATAAGTGCTGCTTTTTTCAAGTGTTTTTTCTTTATATATCTTCATTTAAATTTCCTCAGTGGCATCAAAATAATGTGTTTTTTCAACAAGTGTTCTTATGACCCTTGGTGAGATACAGTGTCATATTTATTTCAGCTTACATTCACTAATATGCAATAGTACAATCTCAGATGTAAACATTGGCAACTTGTGCCAAAAGTATCTGGATGCAGCCTTGATGATGCAAGCTGAGATTGCATATCTCAGTGATGCAATGTCTGAAACTCTGAGAGGGGTAGGGTTAGGTGAGCCCATTAAAAAGCATTGGATGCAGCCCAGATTGCACTGCACCAGGTTTGCATCCAGACCCCTCTCACTGAGGAAATAGATGAATGGTTGAAGGTAATTCCAATTTCAATAAAGCTTCAAATGATTCTACATGAACCAAGGTGAAGAATACATTCAGTGGCTAAAACTCTGTGACACTGAGTTTCAAGTTTTAAAAGTTGGATTTTATCAAGAACCTTTACGTTTATACCATACATAGTGATTATACATATTGATATATTAAATGATAAACTTCATATACTAAAAAAAGCATTATAATACAGACTGTATATATATATATATATATATATATATATATATATATATATATATATATATATATATATATATAATTTTTTATTTTATTTTAAATTATTTATTTTTTACATTGCATTGTTTTTGCTCTACATTTTTACAACAACATTTGGAGTAATAATTTTTATAGTAATGACATAACCACATTTTTCTACAGGACTGATAACAATTTTTTTTTACATGTTAACAAAATCTAGTGGCCTTTTCACTTTTGCTGTGACTTTTATGAAGTCTTGCAACGGTTTCTCTGTTGCCTATCAAGGAAACTTGGCCTGCACATAGAAACAGAAGCATTATGCTATTCAAAAGGAAAAAGTCTATCACTGTTAGGACTGTAATCAGAAACAAAAGGTCTATGTTAGGAAAAATCAAGATTTAATAGTGCGGGTGAAACTCAGAACTTATTCTCTTCAGTAGAATCAAAAATACCTCAATTAGAGGAAAAGGGCAAATGAAAAGTTCAATATTCAATGCTCATGAAGACCATATCAGACCAGGCTGGTAGAACAGTTTATGAGGTTGGTGTGGACTTGCGGCGTGACGAACCGCACTTAGTGGGTGGAGCGGCGTGACAAGACTCCGCACTCGGTGCACGATGCAGCAGGCCTGACAGGGCAGAGGAGAGATAAACAAGGAAAGGCCAAGAACGAAACCAAAACCAGAATTGTTGGAGTCTAAAAGATCGACAGGACACGACAGGACTATGATCAAACACTGTAACGAAGAGGCTGAGACAGTATTAGAATACATATGCAGAAGTTTATTAAGGGGCTTACTCAGAGACATCAACATGTAAACAGGCAGAGAGTCGGCAACATGTAAGCAGTCCAAACCAATCGACATACACAAGGGCAAATCCAGAAGACGTGGTGATAAAGCAGGCAAACAATCAAGGCAACAGCAAACAGTCCAAAGCAGATAAAAAGAGCAAAGACAAAAAGCGTACGTGATCAGAACAGGCAGGGTTATACACAGGATAGCAGTCATGAGAGACACTTGGAACAACACTTGGTAAGGCAGGTAAACTGGCAATACTTCGCAAGGAAGCATGGTTAGAGCTCTCACTGAAATACAGGCCAAACAGGAAGTGAGCGCAGAGGGAACGGAGCTGAGTCAGTAGTCAGGCTCCCTCTGCTGGCGTGGCGTTACAGAACCCCCCCTCTAGGAGCGACTCCTAAAGCTCGACGTGGGCCCCCCCGTGGTCTGGGAGCTGGGCGGTCAGGTCTGGCTCGATGAAACTCCTCGATGAGAGAAGGGTCCAGAATGCCCTTGGCAGAAATGGTCTCATGATCTCTCTTCTGGTCCATACCCTTCCTAGTCCACCAGATATTGGCGCTGACCCCTTCTTCTTCAGTCCAGCAAAACGTTGGTTTTGGGACCTCCTGGCCGGGATCAGCCTCTGGGTGGACCGGTTTGAGCAGGGATACATGGAAAAACATGATAACCTCTACACTATGGAAACCCATCTCTGTGGAAGCTTCAGATGTTTGGTGGAGCCTTTTTCAGTGTGTCAGACTTCCAATTGTCACAATAGCCAGTGTTTGTAACCTATTGTAGCCAGAGTAACAGAAACCTTTTTTTTTTTTTTTTTTGGATGCCTGTCAACAACCATTCATAACAGGACCGATGCCACTTTTCAATTCTCCCCTACAGGTTGAGCTCCTCAAACAAAAAAAGAGCTAGGTTGCTACCCTAATGCCTCTATAGAAACATCAAGGTTTGGGTAGGCACTCTTTGTAAGTTGTAAGTTTTAGCCATTCTTTGTAATATGGATCTGAATAATGTGATTACTTTAAGGAAGTTTTTGCCTAACAAGTTATTTTTTTTGCCTGATGGTCAGGGCATCAAGCTTCTGAAAACAGTTTCCGCCATGAAAGGAGCAGTTATTACAGCAGTTATAGTTGAGAAGGAGAGAGCAGAGGTCTAAAGCAAAAAAGCCTAGGCATTAATACCTGTATCATGTGTCACTGTTTAATCTGTCTGCATTCTTCATCAGTTGTCACAGAAGAGTGATCACACAGACAATAATAAAGAAATACCCATAGGGCTACTTATTGGGGGTAGTAGGGTAATGATATAGTGTGTGAAAATGTGCAGGGAGGTATGTTTTGTGCAGCAATGTTCAATATATGTGACTGGTGAGCCGGTGCTGAGGTGTTGATCAAGGGTCTGCTGGGGAGAGGAGGACACAGCATGTCATGCAGTCCTGCTGTCGTCATGCCCAATATCTTCCTTGTCAGCATCAGGTATGTACTTCTCTCTAAATGAGCTGCAGCTGTCCCCGATTGGCATGTGCCGTGTGCTGATTAGGGTGACTAAGCCATGTCCATTGAAATGCTGACAGAAGTTTGGCACACATGACATTACCAAACAGAACTGTGAACTGTTGAATAATGTTCAAACTGAGTTTACATGTGCTGAGGTAACCCGAGCTCAAGTAAAAGCTGGTCTTCAACCACTGCTAGACTTTGACAGTAGTCTGCTGCAGGGTCGAACCAAGGGCCCAAAGAAAGAAGATGGCTTTGTGTTCTTCAGTCCCCAAATCTTCTATTGAGGGTCTGAAGGCCGGTGACTGGCAGATTCCTAAGAATATAGCTGAACTTCAGAAAAATTATGACACCCTTAAACCACTGTTTGTGAGAGTTAAAGAACTTCATAAGGGGCCATTCACATATTGTGTCTTTGACCGTGTGAGTTCATTATTTCCAATGGAGGCATGTGGCTTGCAGGCTCAAAAAGGAAGCAATTCCTTTGAGAGAACGGTTGATGGTTGCTTAGCTATGACAGATGCCACTTGAGCATGAGCTCAAAAAGCCACGTCTTGCATTTTTCACATGCTTTTAGATAAGATAAGTGAACAGCCCTTAACACTAACTTAAATAATGAAAAGTGTGACTATTAATTTTGCTTTACCTGTGCAAGCTGGTGATGTTATGTACGTATGTGGTTGTACTCTACCACTTTACATTGCACACACAATTCCATGGGCAGAGCAAGTGGCTTTTCAAAAGACTTACACATGTATGAGTTCCCGTTTCTACCGACCTACAATGTCTACTGAGATTCAGACATGCTGAACCACATACAATACATGCCAGAAAACTAGTGTGGTACATCAGTGAGACAAGGCCCCATTTCACCCACTGTAGGACCACTGGAGAAGAGCAGGATATCGGTACAGTACATACTGGTCATTTGTGACTATGTCACACAATACCCCAAATTTTTCCCACTCTGCACAAACAACACACCTCAAGTTGTACATGCTCGCACACAATTGTTTTCCAGGGTAGGCATCCGCGACAAGATTATCACTGACCAAGGCAATAACTTCTTGTCATGTCAATCCAGCCTCTGTGCACATCCTGTGCCGAAAAGTCCTGCGTTCACCCAACATTTCTTGGTGGAAAGCAAGTGGATGCGTCGTACAGAGGGATTGGTGTGGTACTTGCCCAGGGACCAGCTGGAGAGGAGAGGTCTGTAGTATTTCTTTGTAGAAATCTGTTGCCCAAGAAAACTCAGTACTACACGGTAGATAAGGAGTGTCTCACCATTAAGTGGTCCCTAGAATTCCTGTACTACTACCTTCTGGGGCAGGAGTTTAACCTCAAGACCGATCATCAGGCACTCACCTCTATACACCATGAAAGGTCACAAAGCCACAGTGACCCAATGGTACCTTGCTTTCCCACCGTACAAATTTGAGATACATCACCGCCCTTGGAGGAAAAACATTTTTTGCTAACTTGCAGTGAGTCTTTTAGAGCACTGTGGAAGATATTTGGTCCACTTTTAATTGCAGCTTTTAATTGTTGTTATACAGCCATATTAGAGGGTTTTCAAGCATGAAGCACTTTAAGGTTTTGCCACAGCATCTCAATTGGATTTAGGATTTAGGAATGTCATGGTGACGCAGTGAGTAGCACGATCGCCTCACAACAAGAAGGTTGCTGATTCGAGCCTCGGCTGGGTCAGTTGGCATTTCTGTGGAGTTTGCATGTTCTCTCCGTGTTTGCATGGGTTTCCTCCGTGTGCCCCACAGTCCAAAAACATGCGGCATAGGTGAATTGGGTTGTCCGTGGTGTATGTGTGTGAATGAGTGTGTATATGGGTGTTTCCCAGTGATGGGTTGCAGCTGGAAGGGCTTCCGCTGTGTAAAACATATGTTGAATAAGTTAGTGGTTCATTCCACTGTGGTGACCCCAAATTAATAAAGGAAAAAGCCAAAAAGAAAATGAATGAATGAATGAATGAATGGATGGATTTTGGCTAGGGCACTCCAAAGTCTTCATTTTGTTTTTCTTCAGCCATTCATAAGGAGGGCCGGTGCGTCCATAGAATAGTGAGGGTGGCATTGAGACAAGTCTTTATGTTCTTTTTGCTCAGCAGTGTTTTTTTTTTGTGTGTGTTTTGTTACTGCCATGCAAACCATTTTTTGCCCAGTCTTACTTATGGTGTAGTCATGAATATCTACCTTAACTAGGGCCTGTACAGTGAGGCCTGTAGTTCTTTTGATGTTGTTTTGGGGGTTTTGTTTCTTCTTGTCTCTGCGCTCTTGAGGTAATTTTGGTTGGCTGGCCACTCCTAGAATGGTTCTCCACTGTTTTTGACATTTGTAGGTAATGACTCTCACTATAGTTCTCTGCAGTCCCAAAACTTTAAATATGGCTTTCAACATTTTCCATACTGGTAGATCCTTGTCATTTTTTTATTACTTTGGATCTCTGCATTAAGTCTAAAAAATGTTTCCAATTCCTTTTTATTATATTTTAAGATGTACACACACACACATTTCCATGTACCAGATATAACATAAACCAACAAGCAAACAAATGAACAAACAAAACAAAAGGCTTCTTAGTATTTTACATCAGAATACAAGATCGCTTATTTTACTAATCTTCTAATAAAACATTTCCAACTCCACCATCAACATAAAAGGTCCCCAAAATCTATCAAAAACTGTGAAGTTATTTTTTTTTTCCATTGACATGTTTGTTACCATCTCTTTTAGCCAACAACCTATATTTGGTGCACATATTCATTCATTAATTTTCTTTTCAGCTTAATCCCTTTATTCACCAGGGGTCACCACATCGGAATGAACCGCCAACTTATCCAGCATATGTTTTACACATCCCTTCCAGCTGCAACCCATCACTGGGAAACACCAATACGCTCTCATTCACACACACACACTACTGACAATTTAGCCTACCCAGTTCACCTATAGCGCATGTCTTTTGGGGAAAACCGGAGCACCCAGAGGAAACCCACGTGTACACAGGGAGAACATGCAAACTCCAAACAGAAATGCCAACTTTCCCAGCCTGGGCTCGAACCAGCAATCTTCTTGTTTTGAGGCGATCGTGCTACCCACTGCACCACCATGAAGCCTGGTGCACATATGCTTTTCAAATTCAAACAAATAAGCCGTTTCGCTTGCAAAATACATATATTCATAAATATATGCACCGTCTTTTTTAACTTGATCTCCTCGGGATATAAATAAGATAAAAAAATTATATTAACCTCAAGAATATTTTTTGTCTCAATTTTGATGATCTTTTGGTTTACTTAGGTCCTATTTAAGTGATTTCTTGATTGCAAACAGGTATGGCAGTAATAAGGCCTGGGTGTGGCTAGAGAAATTGAACCCAGGTGTGATAAACCAGAGTTAAGCCGCGGTCACACTGGACTTTACTCCCCATATACTTCCATTCATACGCATGCGAAGGCATCAGACCGGAAACGCAGGGTCATGCATCGGAGTTTCGCAGGTTGCTGTGGTGCAAAGTTCAACCTTGGTGAACTCTGACCTGCAAAATTGCATCACTTGACTGCGTAAGACCAATCCAGGATCAAAACATGACCTCTCGGAACAGAAATTTAAAACATTAAGCAATCGCTCGCTTTTTCTAATGTCTATTCATCTTGTTTAATCCAGCCCCTTTTTGCAGCACCGTACGACAGAATTTCGCAAGCTCAAACTCTAGTGTGACTTCGGCTTTAAGCTGCGGTCACACTAGAGTTTGATAATGCGAAATTCTGTCGTGTGGTGCTGCGAAAAAGGGTGGGATTAAACTAGATGATTAGACATTAGAAAAAGTGAGTGATTGGTCCATGTTTAAAATTTCTGTCCAGAAAGGTCATGTTTAGATCCTCGATTCGTCTCACGCAGTCAAGTGATGCGATTTTGCAGGTCAGGATTCACCAAGCTTGAACTTTGTCTTAATAAAACTTGCTTTTTGTGTTACCTTTGATGATCTGAAAAGTGTGACAATCATGCAAAAATGTAAGAAATCAGTGAGGAAAAAAAAATCTACTTTTTCACATCACTGTATACATTGCCTGCATCTCCTAGATATTTACACTAAACAATAGTTTTATAGCATTTCCAAGCATGCACATACACCAAAGTTGGGTGTTCATAAGAGTTAATATCTAAAAAAATAAATATTCCCTCCTTTGATTTCTTGTTTACAATGTAACGATGGCCTATGGCCAAAGTGCACAGGTTTCTGACCACTCTGGATTTCAAACTAAAGGGTGCCAGAAACAATGTGTTGCAAATATAAAACCAATACTGATTGATGAGTGCTTGAATGTGTGCCAGTGACTGTTGGCAAGTTGTAAAATCAACAAAGGAATGAAAAATGTTATTTATTCCAGGCACTAATGTAGTCTTCTGAATGCCAACTGCACAATTCTTGTCACTGTTAATAGTCATCAATCAAATAAAATGTTCAAGTTTGTAACTGAGTCTTCGGGTCTCACAATTACTACTTCATTTTTGTATTTAAAATGCAGGATGTGCTGTTCACACTGTGAAATTATATTAGTTTCTTTAGCCTTTTTAAGACTAAATATAAAGATACAAAATATATAAAGTTAGTATACTTGTTGCAAAACAATGCAGTGTGCCGGGAGTTATTCTGTTACACACAAGAATAAAGGCCGGCTGCAAGGAGACACATTTCTGATGCCTGTATCAAACTGTAATGGAGAAAACAGCCCCTACAACATGAACAAAAAATGACACATTTGTACATTTTATTTAATTATATGATTAATGTCTTGTCTTTTAATCAAACCAAACATGTCAAATGTGAACATGCAAGTAATTGTGGACAATATGCTTAGAATAAATAAATAAATAAATAAATAAATAGCACCAATTGATGAAGTATATTTGCTAAATAACAATAAACCGAAGTTTCAATAGTCCTTTTAAAAGCACAGTGATATTTTTTTATTAAAGAAATTATCTGATCAGTGACACCATGGCGCAATGGGTAGCACGTTCGCCTTACAGCAAGAAGGTCACTGGTTCGAGCCTCGGCTGGGTCAGTTGGCGTTTCTGTGTGGAGTTTGCATGTTCTCCCTGTGTTCGCGTGGGTTTCCTCTGAGTGCTCCGGTTTCCCCCACAGTCCAAATACATGTGGTACAGGTGAATTGGGTATGCTAAAATTGACCATAGTGTGAATGAGTGTGGATGTTTGACAGTGTTGGGTTGTTCTTGGAGACGATTAGTTCATTTTTCGAGTCCTCTATCAGGTTTGAGTCATTCGTTCATCACGTGAAAGGCTAAAGTCTAGCCAATCATATTCATTTAGAGCTCGAAAGAAATTTGATCCGTTCATCTCCCGAGTCCTCGGTCTGAGTCGTTCAACACATGAAAGACAGAAGCCAATCGCATGCATTTAGAGCCGGAAATTGTTTTGATTCGTTCATTTCTCGGGTCCTCGGGTTAAGTCATCTCTCTTTACATGCTGTCACGTGATGAACGAATGACTCAAAAAGCAGAAGACTCGGAAGGCAAACTAATCATGGCTTTTTTGGCTTAGACTGTGTACATTGGTTGAGATTACATGTGACTGTCAGTGTGACGTGAACGAACCACCCTAATTTGAAGACGTGAGCTGGGCAAAGAGGCAAAAAAATACCTTTCATAGACAAAAGAGCAGGTAAACAATGAATGACTATTTTGCCCTCCTTATAGTATTCTATTTATGACTTGTTTGTAGTGTGAGCAATGTTTGGGCTAGTTGAAGATGTGTTTGGAAGCAATTCGTAATAGTTTAACAATATTTTGGCATACTGAGCGAAATGATTTGAAAAAAGATTCGTTCATCTGGAGTCAGTAAAATGATCTGAACTTCCCATCACTAATGGGTTGCGGCTGGAAGGGCATCTGCTTTCAAAGTTTGAAAGGTTAAAAATAGTACATTTAAAGGTTAAATTTTAAACAATGGATACACTGTGTAGTTTATGTAAAAACCCAGCCTGATCTAATGAGGAAACGTAAGTATTTTACGTTTTGTCAGTTTAGTGGCTAATTCGTACTGAGTCGTACAAAAATGTAAGATTTTAAAAAGGAGACGTGGCACCCAACCCCACTCCTAAACACAACCATCATTAGGTGATGAGCAAATCGTACTAAATGGTACGAATAAGATTGTACAAATTCATATGAAGAGAGTGGGGGAACTATGACGTCACATTGTAGGCTAATTGGCTGCTAGCATAAAACTGGTTCCCTCGATAAAATCTCTATAGGATTTTCCAATAGGCTTTTCGAAGATTGCAAATAATAAGCTCTGTGTTCAAACACCGTTCAATACACTTACACCTTTTGTCCAGCCGGATAATCCTCACACGAAAATACAACTTTTAGCACTTTTGGCTCTTAAATGCAAACGCAAGAACTGAAAAGCTAACATTAGTCTATAAACGGACTACAGCCTTCGGGGCGCTCGCCTGTGACGTCCGCACCACTCTGCTACAGACAACTCTTCAAGCTTAGTTTTAGTAATATGATCCATGACAAAGATTTACTCTCTCGGTTTATAATCCACGCTATAATATTATAAACAAATAAATAAGCAAAAGCACATAGACCTATGTACCTTTTGGATAGATTTTTACGGGGAAATACATTTTGTTTTGCTTTACGGTTGTTTTAAAACTGTATGTATAAATGTGCCTACATGGTATTATCACAAGACATGTTTAAATAAGTGTATCTCTCGTGTGCACACAGCCCGCTTACCTTAGTAACAGATGACAGAAATGAGGAGATGAGGTGTGAGGGACAAGTCTAATGTTATATGCCTGCAAGTTCCATCATGGACACAGAACAACATTCAATATTCTTTTTTGTCACAGAGTACAGCCAAAAGCAGCCCATACAGTCACATATGCTATACATTTTAAGGAGGAGTGTAAATATTGCAGCTATGACAGAGTTAAATGTGTTCAGATGAAGAAAAAAGGGCGAGAAATCTAGTGATCACGTTAAAATGACAATTAACATGTATGTATTCTTACACATTTATTCACACGTTTGCATTAGTGAGAGCAGGAAAAAGACATACTGCACTGGTAAGCAGTATCTTCATAAGATCGTTGAATTAAAATAAATGATCAACAAATGAATCTGTCTTGACAGTCTAAGTGAAGGCAATATCTACACACAATATAAATTCTCAATTAGAAAAATACTACAAACTATAAAATACTATTTATGAAAATACTTAAATAACAGACAAATCCAAATGCCCAACACAAGCAAGCTGCGCTCCAGACCAGTTCAGCTTGATGACGTATAATGTCTCCGACACCGCCTGTAGTCCGATTAGCAACTTGTTAGCAACCATCTTATCAAAGCAACCGATTAAAAAAGTCAAGAGTGTGCTGTAACTGATGTGTTTTATGTCATAGAATAAAACGTTAAGGTATCTTGAGTTTGTGTTAGCCACAAACCTTATTTAAGTGATTTAACTGAAATCCCATTGAAAAAAACCCAACGAGGGAACTGGAACAGCTAAAATGCTAACTCGTTCCGGGTTTTTGCATACAAATTGACGTCATAGTTCCCCCACTCTATTAGAATTGCCGTGAGAAAAAAAAAAAAAAAAAAAAAAAAAAATCACAGCCATAGTAAATACATTTGCACAAAAAAATCCATATTGGTTTAAATGGTATGGAATATTGTTAAAAGATAAATTATGCTAATTCCTTTTTTTCCAAGCTGATGAGACCAAAGTACCTTTTATTCAGCAATTAACATTTGACCTTCAGTTTAGAGGACAGTAACTAGCACTTATTTAAACGTTCATTTTAATTATACATGGTCTTGAACAAGGCTGGATTGCTCAGGTCTGCCCCTGGGTATCTAAACTTTTCAAGTTGTTAAAACATATTTTGACATAAACTAGATGTGTTTTGTCATGAAAACCATATTAGCTTTAAAATAGAGATGTTAAACTGAAAAATAAAAAAAAGGTATAATAATACATCCACATAATATCCACTGAAAATCCTGAAGCAAAACACTAGATGGAACTGTTGTATAGTTTGTGAATCTCTCACTTGTTGCCCAAAAGCCTTTTTATTTTTCCTGGGCTTGGTATTCCATTTCTACATTTGACAGATGCATTTATCTAAAGTGATTTCCGTTGCATTCAAGGTATTCAGTTTATAAGTTCATGCATTCCCTGGAGGCTCAACCTGTGATGTAAGTATTTCTAACAACGCTACTTGAAAATCTCGAATCTGAGGGTTCAGACAATGTAAATAGTAAGAAAAGGACCATCAAAAATGACTTTTGATATATTTACATAAAGAAAATTATAAAAATGTCTTCAAGGAACATGATCTTATTCTAATTACTTATAGAATAAAATAAAATGGAACAAACCTGAAGCATCCAGGATCTCTCTCTCTCTCTCTCTCTCTCTCTCTCTCTCTCTCTCTCTCTCTCTCTCCCCCTCTCTCTCTCTCTCTCTCTCTCTCTCTCA
>CAIGQZ010001535.1:639085-673673 GCA_903798205.1 Danio tinwini | reverse complement strand
ACACACACACACACACACACACACACACACACACACACACACACACACACACATACATATATATATATATATGCCCCCTTAAAATAGGCCTAGCGACACCCATGCTATAGCACCATGCTACATGTCTGCCACAATACATTTATTATAAATGTATAGCAAGGTGGAATATCCCTTTATAGCTATTGGCTGGTGTAACATTAAATTGTTGAGCCTATGAGGACCTGGTTGATGATCACTGTAGTTGCTATTAGCTGAGTCATGCCAAGTCATCGAACCTATCAGATTCCAGTTAGGATGTATATAAATGGAGTGTGTTTGGTAACTCTGTATGCGTTATTTGTGTTGCTGTCCTTTTTTTCTGATGGGTAAACCCCTCCAGTTGAAAGTAACAGTAAGTGTGGAAGTTGTGAGTTTTTTAGTATATTCGGGTAGTAACTGTAGTGTACATGTTGCCAGGATTGACTGGTTTGGTCCTCAGCTGCTCTGCATCAGATGCTGTTCATTCGGTGTGCTTGCTACCTGCCATGACTCCCGGCACTTTGATGTGCGTCAGAGGCTTCCGATTTAAGCTGCGGTCACACTGGACTTTTCTCCCCGTAGACTTCCATTCATACGCACGCAAATGCGTCAGACCGTAAACGCAAGGTCATGCGTCAAGTTTCACAGTTCGCTGCGGTGCCAAGTTCAAGCTTGGTGAACTCTGACCTGCGAAATTGCATCACTTGACTGCGTGAAACCAATTGAGGATCAAAACATGACCTCTCTGTACAGAAATTGAAAATATGGAGCAATCGCTCGCTTTTTTAATGTCTAATCATCTTGTTTAATCCCGCCCCTTTTCACAGCGCCGTACGACAGAATTTTGCAAGCTCAAACTCTAGTGTGACAGCGGCTTTAGTGTTTACCAATGACTTCCGATGCTTGAAGGGTGATGCCATGTTCTAACATATGTGCTATGTTCTAACAAACAGCGCTGCTGTTTTCCCAGAGCCTTATTGCGTGATTGTTTTTGTTTGTTGTATATTATGATCAATTTTATTTATTTCTTTGTCTGGATTATATTTGTATTGTGATTGTCCTGGTTTTGTTATGTATTTGTGTGTTTTTTTTCTCTCTCTGTGTTCAGGTCCAATCTAAATTGTTTTCTTATTGGCTGTGATTATTTTTCTTTATTAGCTTCTTTATTTATTTTAGTTTTTTTTTCGTTTTGTAATTGTCTTTGTATTTTTATTTATTATTATTATTTTAAAACCTATTTGGAGACCCAGCTGGGTGTATTGCATTAGCGTGTGTGTGTGTGTGTGTGTGTGTGTGTGTGTGTGTGTGTGTATAGAGTGTTGTGCTAAATAGATTTTGCTGTGTGGAATAAGTTTGATGCATTTGATGTATTCACAGGTTTTTGTGTGTGTGTGTGCGTGTGTGTATTCCTTGGTGTGGTGGACATTTGCAAACTCTGCTGGTGCCCTGCTCAATTTTTCTGGATTATTATTGTCCTTTTCTTTGTAAACTTAGCATTTAGATAATGGCTCATGATAAAGAAATGGATTTTGTATGTTTTTAACTTTTTTGTATTTCAATAAAGTGTCTTTTTATGAGTTTACATCTCTATGCTCACCCTGCTTTGGCCACGAACCTAGGTGCCTATTATTATTATTATTATTATTATTATTATTATTATTATTATTATTATTATTATTATTATTCCCAGCATAACCAGGTGGCGTAGTCGTTTAGATGTTAACTTAATTTCTTATGCCCTGCCACATAAAGGATGTGCAGTGCATATTAAACACAAGGTTGAGCTATTTCTTTAGAGGTGTTTGAATTCAACTCTCAATGGCACTTCAGTTTTCTATTATTTTTATTAAAGGAAAAATCCTCTGGCACCTGCGGCTGAACCATAGGATCATCCTCACATACTCAACATTTAAAAAAAACTGTCCAGTGTAGTATGTGTGGAGTTATTAAAGTTTTTTTTCATTACATTTATTTTATATTTTATACGTTTGTATTATTCCACGAAGCTGTAACAATAAGCCATTGTGGCCAGAAACATTGTGAATATCAGTCAAACATTTATGAGCACTGGTGACGCTCTTGGCTTGAGGGCCAGCCTTCGCACACTGCGGAGGAAAAGCTTATGACACAATCCCTGCAAGAGAAGCCCTTCCTGTGAGCAACAACGTGTATTGCTTTCATCAAAAGCCCTAGACGCAAAACAATGTCAACATATTTTTCAAGAGAATCCAGGAGAAGGTCTCCAGGAGAAGAGGGGCATGTCTGGATTTACTGCGCTGATGGACTTTATTCGCTTTACTGATCATGCTGTTGTTTAAAGGGCACCTATTTTACCCCTTTTTTAAGATGTAATATTAATATTATAGTTCTCCTGAGTGTGCCAGTTTAGGTTCAGTTCAAAACACAATTCAGATTTTTTTAATATGATGTGTTAAAAAGTGCCATTTTGGGGGCGTGTACACAGTTCGTCGTTGTAGGGGCGTGTTGCTTCACATGAAAATTAGTTTCGACTTCCCGCCCAACTTAACAAGGGGGCGGAGCCAAGAGCTCCCCACTTTGTGTATGGCTACAGACAGGCAGACAGAAAGCAGCAACATGAGTGAGAGGACCAGCATTCAGCTGTACATGTACAACTCGGACACAGACCAAGCAGAGAGTACAAAATATTTTGTGTCTTTGTATAGTTTTACAGCCAACTGTGTGCTAGTTTAAAGCTCCGAGCTTGTAGCCTACACCGAGACTAATAACCAAGCACACTGAATTAACTTGGAATGAAGGGCATCACATACCGGATGCACCGCGACACAACGCGCACATGACGGTTGAAAGTATCGCACACTTGCGGCGCCGGTGTGTGTCCCCTGATAGAAACTTATGTTTATAATTCAGAAATGCATGCTGCTGAGTGGTGCGACGCTGCTTGTCGCTGAGCGGCGCTTCTGGTGTACGACCTGCTTGAGGCTATAACTAAAGGGCGTCATACATCGGACACCAGATGCGCACATTCGCATGTTATTTAAAATGAAACTATTCAGATAACGATCTGTGGTGCTGCAGAAATATGAACAGTGTCCTGACCAGGGCATCCATAGAGGCGACCTAGGCGGCACAATAGTGAGCGAACCCCCCGGTCCTCACTTTCATCTGTGACAACATGAAATGCATGGCGATGTGTTGTTAGTTCGTTATTTCCAATGGAGGGACGAGCACGTGGGGCAACGCGCTCGCACTTTCTAGCTGCACTTAGATGGCAGGGAGCTTCTGTGATCGCGGGAAATGCAAACTGCTGAAGTTTAAGGAAGACACAATGAAAAGTACACATGTATGCAAACCCACCAAAACTCACAAACACTGGCGGCGAGGAGAGCGATAACGTGGTGAATGTTGAGCCCAATGAGCCTTACATTTAAAAATAGAGCAAGGGTGTTTCTTTGGTGACGTTGCTTTGACTCACACGCTGAAAATGGCGGATGTGAAACAACATACTGAGGATATGGTAATGTGCACCTGTCAATCAATATTGGTGGGCGGGGGGACTCTTCAAGTTGCGGTCGATCTCAAAACCGCTCCAATTGGTCCACCGTTTTTATGTTGTTAAATTGAAAAAAAAGGACTGAGTGTGTTTATATCACCCCAATATGACGGTCTATACACTATACCTACACATGTCTGTTCAAACAACTTAAAAAGTAGATTTTTCACCATAGGTGCCCTTTAAAATGTCTTCATTCAGAGTTTAAATTCCTTAAAGAAAGATACTTTTGATTATGATTGCAAGAAGTGTTGATTATTTCCATGTGTTTAATTAAGCTGAATGTACATTTCAAAACTTCTTTAAAACATCACTTGCATATTCATTCATTCATTTTCCTTTCAGCCTATAGTCCCTTTATTAATCAGGGGTCACAGCAGATGCCCTTCCTGCTGCAACCCAACACTGGGAAACACCCATACACTCTTGCATTCACACACCTACACTACAGTCAATTAAGCTTATTCAATTCACCTATACCACATGTCATTGGACTGTGGGGGAAACCTGAGCACCCAGAGGAAACTCACGCGTACACGGGGAGAACATGCAAACTCCACACAAAAATGCCAACTGACTCAGCCGGGGCTCGAACCAGCAACCTTCTTGCTGTGAGGTGATCAAGCTACCCACTGTGCCACTGTGATGCCCATCACTTGCATATTATGTAGCATTAATAAATAAATAAGTGCTACTCAAATGAATATAAAGAGAGCACAGTTTTAGTAGTAAATTGAAATTTAGTTAGCTGAATTGACGTAATTTCAAGCAAAATCTTGCAGAAGTTTATTTCGAGTTTTTTTCAGCAGTTCAAAACAGGTCCAAAGCAATCTTTTTGGGGAGTTCATTTGGCTCCTGCTACCATTGGTACAAGTTTACTCAAAAGGTGGATGTGTAATAGCCAGCGCTTTGAAACACAGTCTTTGTTTTTGTTTACTCCATGTAGTTCTGAGAGCTGAGGTGCATATTTTGTTTTTCTCAGACCCACCAAGGTAAGTGTGCAAAGGTCACTCTCACACACATACACACACTTTAATTTGCTGTTATATTCTATATAACTCCATATAAATCTAGAAACTAAGCTTATTTGCACATGCCAATCTAAAAGGTTAATGGTGCCAACTGATGATGAACAGTAAAAATTACAAATTTGACCTCTTCCCAAGAGGGAAAACTATTAACAAGAAATAATGCATGATGATATGGTGTCATGGGTTTGTCAAAAAAATGTGGTTATAATGGAAGTCAATGGGGCAAAAACAGCCAGAAACAGTTCATTAAAATGAAAGAAAGAGAATCTTATGCTGCACTAAAACTAACAATGCATCAAAGTCAATAGTGTTACTAATCTTTCAAATGTCTTTCACAATCTGTTCACGTCCAAGACATGTAAAAAAAAAAAAAAAACAGTCCACAATTAGTTTTAATATTAAAAATAAGTAATTTTGTGTGTTTTTCCACCAAACCAGTGACGTAATTTATGAATTTGGCAATAAAAGTGTTAAAATCCTGTAATGTTTTAAAACATTTAATAGTTTTGATCAGAACTGAGGTTGATTAACAGATTTACGCAAAATAAAATGTGAAAATATGAAAACCAGATAAAACCGACTTGACCAGCCAGGTTTAAGCTGGAAATAACTGGTCATAGCTGGTCATCTCCCAGCCTGGGGTTCGTTTCATAAACAACAACGTAACTCGCAACTAACCTATCATAGTACGATGCATCTTTTGGCAAAAGGATGATGTAGTGATGAGTGTTTCACAAAATTCGTAGTTTCTCTGCCACAGACCCATCGCTTGAATGACGTTAGTTGTAGTGTAAAACGCCCATAATGATGCTCTGAACGGGGTGGAGTAACTTTTTTAGAGAACAACCCCATAATTTCTTTGTGCAAATTACATTGTTTTACAAAACAACGCATTCAAAATAAAATCCAATATTAGTGTTGGTAGAAACATGCACTCGCTTGTTAATTGAAATATATGTAAATGGCACATATAGGGCCTGTGTTTACTTTACTAATATTATTGAGAATTTGAACATTACTATTCTAAAACATAAAATCACTTACAAAAGCTAACACTATTCTAATATCATATGAATAAATAATGAGGCTATTTATTATAAATATATTTACTTTAATAATAATATTAATGATGATTATGATTATTAAATAGGATATTGTTTATTTATTTAAAAAAAAAAAAGTCTACTTTTACAATTTAACACATGCAAACGACAGCAGAAAGTTCTAACCAACAGGCCCATGTCACATACAGTACAGATACTTAAATAACCCACTATAAAAAAAAAAAGCTTTGGAGATGTAACATAAATTCCGCTTTTAAATAATAGCTCACCTATAGCTTTCGCCATGAGGCTGTGTTCAAAATGATATCAATGTTTTCAAAGTGCACTGCGAAGGGAGCACAATTGTAAACATGAAGATCGCAAAAACTGAACTGTAAAAATACTTTGAAAGCAAATTACACCTAAGAGAGATGACCTTAATGCTTTTTTATTTTTAATAATTTCAACTTTGAATGTTAGAATGTTCAATGAATAGGGCATAGGGGGATAAGTGGGAATAGAACAAAGCCAGAAACTATGTTTCTAACTACAGCTCCAGAGGTGTAGTTTTAAGTGCTCAAGTTTGTGACACAGTTTGCGAATGTTCGTTGGAACGATGAATTTGGGAAACGGCAAATCAACGAACTATGCTTGTAACGACAGAACTTGTGACCTTAGTTGGCTAACGATGGTTTTGGGAAATGTACCCCTGACCAGCTAAGACCAGGCTGGAAATGGCTGGAAACCAGCATGGAAATGGCCAAAACCCCTCTAAAACCAGGCTGGTCGACCAGCTAAAACCAGCCAACCATCCTAGGCTGGTTTAAGCTGGATTTTTCAGCAGAGACTTCTGAGTTGTGCATCTCTTGTTTTTAGACACAAGGACACAATCTTTGTGAATGGCTATGAAATTGTTGCACTGATGTGGTCTAAAAATGTGGTAGTCATGTGCAAGGTGCTGCAGAAGACATAAGTGTATAATAGTCACGTCCGTCAACATATATAGGTCAATATTTTCTGTTATACAGAAAAAAAACTATGGAAATATAAGATTCTGTCTCATCTAATGCAAGTCTGAGTGCTTTCTCTAAACATACACAGAATATTGAACAGTTATATAAAGTTTATCCTACTCAGTTGTGCTCATGTTTTTTTTTAAATGGAAATTTAAATGTGTGCATTTTGATGTTTCCACTAAGCCTTTTTATGTGATATTCCAAAATAGGTAGATGGAAACATAACTATGGTCAGTTTATCAAGACACATGATGAACAGAGCATGTTAGAGTCCAGGGCACAACGCCACACAGTATTGCAAAGAGATGTAGCCTATTCGGTGTTTTGCATGCATGCGCCATTCTGGCATGTATTTGCATTTTTCCCCCCCAGTAGATTTGGGGTCAGTATTTCCTGCCAACAGGGTACTTTGATAACTGCTCTGTGCTTCACTGGAGTTGAGGTCCCACTGGGTGTTAGATATAGCCTAGAAATTAAACGGTACAACTATATGTAAATAAAATGCCAGTAATGTGCACCATCAGTTTGGTGTGTGGCGATGCATGATGTCCACTTCAGTAGACGCGTTTAACCATAATTTACTATAAAAAACTAAAAAAATGTAAATAAAAATAAATCAATGTATTGTATATCATCATCTTCACCGTGTTTTTAGTTCTCTTGGGTTGTCAGGAATAATTTAAATGACAGGATCACAGAAGAATTAACCGCCAACTATTCCGGCATATATTATACACAACAAATGCCCTTCCAGCCGCAACCCATTAAGCTGGAGTTATACTTTCGCCTGGCACCGCATCGCGCGCCTCAGCCGACTGCGCGCGCACCTCTCGACACGGACTAGGCTTTTATAATTGCCGCATTCGCCGTTGTGATATTCTTCAAAACGACAGGGGGCGGTCAAAAGTAACTGACCGTTAAGTCAGACAGATAAACACAGAAGTAGGAAGTTTCCGGTACTACCTCATGTCATTAATACCATTCACGATTTTTTTACTATTTGTATTGTTTTTATAAATTATTTTAATGATTATAAGGATCTTTATAACAATTCAAGATTTTTTTAATAATCAAATTTGATGGATCACTTGCTTTTGTTTATATCTCGGACAGTTTTACCTATTAAAGTTTATTAAAATCATGTTGCGCGCACTCAAAGCGAACTTCCACTAACACCGCGATGACATCCCATTCGCCACGTCACTCAAGTGAACTAGCGGACGCATCGAGTATAAACCAGGCTTTACTGGTAAACACCCGTACACTCTCACATTTATACTTGCACTTATACACTCGTGAGCTGTCATTGGGGTGGTACCTTTTCAAAAAGGTACACATTTGTACTTGAAGGGTCCATATTGGTTACTCAAAAGTATATATTAGTCCCTAAATAATTTTAAGAGGAACACTTTTGTACTTTTTAGGTACTAATATGTACCCTTGAGGAATAAATATGGTCCTTTTAGCTACAAATTAGTACCTTTCGAAAAGGTACCACCCCGAAGACACTATGACCAATTTAGTTCTTCTAATTCACCTATACAGCATGTGAGGCGACAGTGCTAACCACTGAGCCACCGTGCTGCCCCTCATGCTTAATTATGTTAGTAAATACAATACATTAACTAACATTAACTAAGCTGAACTTTATTGTAAAATGTGACTAAATGTTAATTTGTGAATAATGCTTGAGGGAAAATGATTTAGAGATTGTTACCAATACATGGTTGGCAAAAATGTCAGCGGTGTCATAAGATACTACCAAAACGGATATCAGAAATTATAATTCCACTCAGCTTCCATCCGACTGCCATGTGAAACCCTTCACACCACAGATCGAGCCTTCTTGTGCTTTGTTTTGAGTGGATTCATAATTTATAACCCCCATGAAATATTTCCACAGTCCACAGTAAGGCTGTCATCTTCCATCCTAGAGACGACCCGTCAATCTAACTTATTCTCAAACCCTTTACACTGTCGAGACATATCTAATATTTACCTTTATCAGAAACAAGAACAAGAAGCACCATTAGAACAAAGCCTCACAAAACGAGACGTACTGTAGAAGCTCGACGCTATAGTGGAATTACAAAGCATGGAGAATACAGTGTCTATTTGACTGTGCCAAATTGAATCCTAATATGCTTACCCTGAATGCTGCAGATGGGATTAAATGCTTAGGATTTCATTCTCCTTTTCTTTTTTTCAAGGGATTTTAGGAGTTTTCTCAGTGACCCTATGCAATCATGTTTATAATCGAATAAAAAAAGAATTGCTCGAGATAGCGACCACATGATGAATTATTTCATATGAGCATCATTGTGTTGTTAACAGTAAAACTTCTATTTTTATACTTTTTTTTTTTGAAAGTGTGTGTAAAATTTATAATGTTTATTTTGACAGCGCACATTGGTATACTTTAGTTGAACAAATGATCTGTACAAGTTCAGCCACTGAAAAATAAAGAATCAAAGTCTGACCATATGCTTCCACATTTGGAGTGGTGGTTCTTCTCTATTGAGGTCAGTTTAATGGCTTTAGCCACAATATACTTAACCACACCACTCTTACCATTAGTTTGACACAAGGAAATGAAAAAGAAAAAGAAAGCTTCACCCCTTACTCAATATTCTGTTTCAGTTGGACATACATTAACATACTAAAATAAAATATTTTTTTACCTTCCTGTCATGTTCGGGTCAAATCTGACCAATTTAAAACGTAAATATTGGGTTTTACATCTGATTGCTTCAAAGCCTTATGATATCCTCCACACTATGCACTTGAACATATAAAAGTGATGATCACCTCTTTTATTGAATTTTGAGTGTTGTCACACCTGTGGTGTTCCCGGTCAAAAGTGACCGCCATAAGAAATGAATGGGTATCCAGACTATATTTATCCATCAGACAGAAAACACCCCTGTACACACCACCCCAACTCGCTTACTCACTTACTCACTCGACATGTTTCCATCCAAAAATGCGAATGGAATTTATGCCCAAAACTGTATTATCGCATAAACGATGTGCGAAGAAAGCTGCGTTTCCATCCAACGAGTCAAAGCAAACAAAACCGTCACTTCCTGATTAACTGGCACCAAATATCAACAGTAAAAACTAAATTTGCTGCAGTAGGAGAAGCTGCATCAATCTTTTCTTCATCTAATAAATGACTTGCACCTCGGAAGGCAATCCTGACATACAGTGAACGCGCGGTGGCGTTTAAAGGTGTCAGACGCAGAGCACAGACGCTCTTGATTCTGGAGGTCATTAATAATATAATAACACTAATACTTAAACGGTAAGGCGTTTTAGAATGACCAAAACAACATTTCAGATGGTTTATAATGTGCTCAGCCTGCTGGTTTATCCATTCACACACATTTTTATCATCACATGATCTCTTATAATAAAATCACATGACCTTTTTTTTGTGGAATTTGTGCGGTAAAAGTGTTTCCATCGTAGTTTATGCGCATCTTTTCTTATCAAATAAAAAGTTTATGCGCATATGTTTTTATGCGCATTTTCAAAATTTATGCACATCATGGCATTTCCATCAACTGTTTTTTTATGCGCATATCCAAAATGTGCATAAAGATAGGTGGATGGAAACACACTGTAGCTACTTACTCACACATTTCAGACTGAAGTGTCTTTTGCAGGTACACATCTCTTTTCTGCGCTTATGTGCCAATCCTCCACCCTGATCTTACAAGAAAACGTAACGGTTTTATGTTTTGCCAGTCTAGTGGCTAATTCGTAGAAGTTCAGTCTATGAAAATGTATGATTTTTAAAAGGAGGCGTGGCATCCATAAGCAAATCGTACTAAATTGTATGAATAAGGTTGTACGAATTTATACAGATTAGCCACCAAATCAATAAATAATGAATTGCCATGAGATATCGTTTGGTCCCCCAACGTGAATCAACTTCGGGATAAAACAACATATCATATCTTTACACAGACTAGACAGGTGTCTGTTATGTGAACCCATCTGTGTGCGTGTGTGTTGCTTTTTTTCTTTGTTTGTTTCTTTTTTCTGCCAATCTTTGTTCAACCTATCTCTGGGTGTAGCAGGAGCACTTTTAGCTTAGCATCAATTATTTTATCGGATTAGACTATTAGCGTCTCGCTTAAAAATGACCCCCCCCCCCCCCCCCCCCCCCCAAGAAAATCACTGTTGGTCAGGATAATTTACATTTTGTGGCAAGTGCCTCTACACCCTCTCATCATTGTATATTGTATAAAGTGGTGGAGTGGTCCTCACAGTAACAGAAGTGCATATGCTGCTGTTTATCACCAAGCTAAATTTATATTTATAGTCTTTTATCATTTTACACTTGCAGTTATAGCACTAGAGCTTCTGCCAAACTTACTTTAAATGTTCCTAAAGTTTATACACACTTCCCTTGTGGTTGGATTTCTGACACGACTAACTGTAAATCATCTTCCACTGTCAATAAGCGTCAGCCATAGCCTACTTGCTTTTGATGTACGTATACAGAAAATTCTGCTTCGCAAGCCCTGACGGTGTGGTTGAGTCGAACATTGACTATGTATACATGGGCAACAATACTTTAATACAATTTTAATACAATTAAGACAATACTCTCATTAAAAGTCTACCATGTAAACAGTGATTTTTGATTACCTTAATCTGACTAAAGTCATAACTGAACTAAACAGAAATTGAATTAAGACATGTGGAGTATGCAGATATTAGTGGCATTATTGAAGTAAACACTGCAATCAAACTATTACCATCATGTAGGACTTTTCGCCGCATTTTGTGACAAGATCCACACACACGGCTGTCAGTAAATGACCGCACACACGCACACACACACACTCACACCACGAAATGTGGAAGTTTTTTTTTTACTTCACGTAACACCTTAATTATATTATTGTCTAATTATAGGCAAATAATTTTTACTGATGTCCATGTAAACGTAGTCAGTAGTTACTTCAAAGGAAGTGAAAGATCCAGATTTTCTCACACAGCTCACCAGTTTAACTTTGTTAACTCATTGTTTCACCCAGTCCATTTTATTACTATATATTTTCCTGGAATGCATGAACTCTACAGGTGCCTGACAGTTAGCTGTGGAGCTAACATTAATCATATTCCCTCTAGTGAACGCATAAAAATCGTCATCATAATTTACTAAAGTTCACGTCTCAAATTCTCATGCCCCCCTAATACAGTAGATGCTGGCAACCCCCACAGTTCGAAAACCCCTGGCCTACACTAAGACGAACATGTACTTGTTGTGATTTATTTATTTGCGTTCAGTAATGTATTTGATCTACACTCAACAAAATATTGTTACTGTTTGTTCAAAAAACTTATTTAAAATGAGCAGAAACATAATTCTTGAGATTTTTTGTGAAAACGTAGCTGTTTTATGTTCAATTTACTTAAATTTGTTAAGTAAACTTAATTAATTTGGGTTGAGACATGAACAAGGTGTGTAACCTTGCATTTTTACAGTGTATGAGAACAGAGCTGAATTTACTTTGTATCTGTTATGCTGTGTTGACAACAGATTCGCAACGCGCGGATAAATCATGCTATTCGTGCATAAATAGACACGTGAACATTCGAGTTTACTCGTTTTATTTGCACGTCAAAATCCACTTCATTCGCACATCAAATCCGCTTTATTCACGCGTCAAATTCACTTCAAAACAGACGCGGACTCGTGTCATGGGCAGGGCTTCTGTCTGCCATGTCTGACTGTAGCTTCGTTGCTAAATTGCTAACATGGATTTTATTGAGAAAATATGTGCTTTATGAAGGCTGAAAAACAGCGTCGATTCGTTTGGAGCAGTGTCTGAGTCCACTAGATCCTTTCAGAGGTGCACCCAGCTGTTCATAAACTCCTCCAGAAACTTAACCTGGATAATGGAAGCATTCAGCGGTGCTTCTGACTGAGCCGAGCCGAGTTTGATAAACTGTTGTCGGTGTAGGCAGGAGGATTTTCCCCCGGGACATCAACAACAGGTACTACGTCATAATCATCCCCCAACAAGAGCAAGCTCGTGATTGGTTAATAATGTCCGCTGAAATTAAGATTTCCGAACTTGAGCGATTGGAGAGCCATTCGCGCAATTCGCGTCATTTGCGCCGCAGGATGTCTATTCGCACCTTTGCATTGACTTAACATGTAAATCACTCGCTCTTGATGCTTCTTCCGCATCTGGTGTGAACGCAGCAATATAGTGTGAAACTTTTCGTGCTTCCATTTTGGCCTGATCTCCCTTGAAAAAATGTTGTATTTCAATAGGACTATTCTGGTAAAATAAAAAAATAATTCAACTAAATTATTAAAATAAACAAAATTTTTTTTTACTGTAATTTATTGTAATTGAAAATCAGGGTTATTCCCATAAATACAGATTTAAAATAAAAGATTTAAACTCAAAACTATAAATCTTTAAATCACGGAAACTGAGGATTCTTAAGATAATATATCATTTGTGGTAAAAAAAAAAAGAGAAAAGAAAAAGGTAAAGTGTGGTAGATGCATTCAGTTACATTTATTTCACCAATATGCCTTACGGTAATTATGCAAAATGGATCTTCAGCATTTTCCTACTTCTCATGTTTCTTTCTGACAATATGTTTTAATAAATAAACAGACCACTGCTGCATAATTGCTCCTATAGTTCTATTATTAATATAAACAAAAGGCATTCAACTTAAGGGTAGATATCTCATTAGCCTTTCCATTTAGAGAGCTGATAAAATGATTTCATGCTCACATTTTTTGACCATGTGACTTGTCAACACTTTCCTGAGTGCTTTACGTACAACCAATTATCTAACCTAATTAAAGCCCTTTTCGCACAATGCTGCATAATGCATACATATCTTTTATTATCCCGAGTCCCTCTGAGCAGGCGTCTTCAGGTTTCCATCAAAGCCTCTATCACTGTGAAGTTTGTGGCTGATCTGAGACACCGGGGGATACTCCAGCACAAGGCTGACATCAGGCATAGGATAGATTTCAACTTTTGATTTTGGGAAAGGCATTGAATTGTGTTGCTTTCTCACTTCTCTAAATATATAATTGATTTGGAGATAAGCGGAAAAAAAGCAAGCCAAACAGCTTTCATTTCAAGGGTTTCACACGATTTCTCAATTATTATCTATATTTGATAAGGCAAACAAACATCGCTTAGTTTTGTTGTTCATACTCAAAAGTTTGAGGATAGGAAACTGTCTGTGTGTTTGTACCGTGTATTTCATACATTGTTTAGATCAAATGTCCCCACAAGTATACACTGTAAAACCCAAAAAGTTAAGGTAACTCAAACCATTTGAGGAAACTGATTGCAACAAACCATTTAAGTTCCAAAAATTATCCTTATGCGTACTGTGAACTTTATCCATTTGCGTAAACAAAGCAATTTGAGCACAATAAAACCCAATAAATGATGATAACTTAAACCATCCTAGTGCTGTAAAACCCAAAAAGCTAAGGAAACTGAAAATCGATTGCTACAAACTGTCACGGTCAGGCCTTGAACCCGGGTCTCTGGTGTGGAGACTGGTGTGTGTGTGAACCACAAGGACAGTTGAGTTGGACCCAAATGAAAAACACTCCAGGAGGAAATCCAGGAAACAATGATTTATAAAAAAAAAAAAAAAAAAAAAAAAAAAAAGATTAACTTAGATTATTCTCAAAAATGAGGTAGCAAAACCTAACAACTTAGGTTCTTCTCAGTATAAGGTATATAAGATACTTTAACAGAACAATATACAAAGAAAAACTCTACAAGGGGAGAAAACAAACGAACAACAAGGCAGCAAATAACAGGATAAACAAAACAGTCTTACTAGACACAGCTCAGGAGATCTAGGGACAGCAAGGCAAGTACACGGGAGCTGACTCAAAAACCGAGTGAGGAACAGAGAAAAGGTGACAACTTAAATACACGGGCTGGAACAAGTCACAGGTGATCGAAATAAAGTAAACAAGCACACACGAAGAAGAACAAAGGCAGAGGGGGTACATAAGGACCTCTAGGGGAATGGAGACAAAGTGCAGGATGGTGACAACAAATCATTTGAGTTAAATAAAGTACTCTATATGAGTACTGTGAATTTACTCCATTTACAACCCAGGCTCATTCTGAAATTGTAGTCCTGTGGACGTTTCTGGAGACCGCGAAATACGTCCTGGGAGGTATGTATTTTTGCAGTTTTTGTTTTCGCAAATCCACGAGAGGCCGTTGTGGACTGATTGTCTGACTGAATGGCCGGCTGGCCAATCGACTGACTGACCCACCCTCCTCCTTTCCTAAACCCAACCAATTTTATCGATTGACCCTCCCACTCACTTACTTCCCTGAACCCAGCCAACGGTTTACAAAAGCCATCCAGACAAAGAAAAGCCCTTGTCTGATTTTTACCACGTTTTCAGATTTTATCGCATTCTCACCTTGTTATTTACTTGTTAAATGTTTTACCTGATTCCGGAGCTGCTCTTCCCCGGACTCGAACCCTGCCGTCGTCGTGGTCAGCTCCTCTCTGCATCTCAAGTCCGCCAACGTAACATGACAAGCTAATAGGACAAACTGGTTGCAGTGGGAAAACCCTCCATACGGAGGTGAGCGGTCAGCTGGTGAGCGCGAAAAGGAACGGCGTCATACCGCACCCTAGCGTTCATTTAAAAAAAACGAAATGAAGCCATACGTACCTCCGACTACATAATTCACGGTCTCCAGAAACATCAACGGGACTACGTTTTCAGAATGAGCCTGTGTTGTCCATTTAAGTTGAAGTAATGAGGTATTTAATGAACTCATTACCTTCAACACTGAGTTCAAAACTCTTTTCAAATGAGTAGAGTTAACTTTCAGTAAATTTTGAGGTAACTACACTCATTTCATTTGATATTGACTGTTGGGTTTACAGTGTAGCTATACCAGTAAATTGTGACTTTGTGAGGACATTTTTTTAATCTCCATTAGGAAATCGCCTCGTAAACCACACATCATGAACCATGTTCATGTGAGGTCTGAGTTATAGGGGGATAAAATATGCAGTCTGTACAGTATAAAATTATGTCTATGGGAAGTGCCCATGAAGATAGCTATACAATCTTGTGTGTACACAAAACAATCTGACAGCAATTTGTAACTTTCTGATTTGGTGGCTAATTTGTAATTACACGTTTTAATATGATTTCTTTCAAAATTCATTATGATCCTTTTAAAAATCGTACATTTTCATACTAAATAAATTATATGTGTTTGTACCAATTAGCCACTATTCCCACAAATAGTTAGGTTTTCTCAACCTAGGCTCATTCTGAAAATGTAGTCCTGTGGACGTTTCTGGAGACCGCGAATTATGTAGCTGGAGGTACGTATGACTGTGTTTAATTTTTTAAGCGAATGATATGGGGCGGTATGACGCTGTTCCTTTTATCGCTTACCGGCTGACCGCTTACCTCTGTGTGGAGGGTTTTCCCACCGCAACCAGTTTGTTCCGTTAGCTCGTGTACGTCGGTGGACTTGAGACGCAGAGAGGAATTGACCATGACGACGATGACCGGGTTCGAGTCCGGTGAAGTGCGCTTCCAGAAATCAAGTAAGAGCAAAACAGAATCCAAAAAATAAAATGAGTGAACGACAGGCTGAGAATGTGGTAAAATCTGAAAACGTGGTAAAAATCAGACGAGGGCTTTTCTTTTTCTGGACAGCTTTTGTAAACCGCTGGTTGGGTTTAGGGAAGGAGGAGGGTGGGTCAGTCGATTGGCCGGTTTCCCAGTCAATCATTCAGTCAGACAGACAGATGGTCGGTCGACAGCGGCCTCTGGTGGGTTTACGCTAGAACAGCGCAAGCGCGAACGGCACTCGCGTGAGACATTTGATATACGAAAAAGCGCACGCAGCGGCCTCTCATGAATTTGCGAAAACAAAAACTGCAAAAATACGTACCTCCCGGGACGTATTTCGCAGTCTCCAAAAACATCCACAGGACTACGTTTTCAGAATAAGCCTGGGTTGGGTTTCCTTGTGAGTTTGGGCTGGTGAGTGTTTGTGCGTGCTGCTTAAATAAATAATGCATATATTTGATACTCACAGTTTTCAATGTAACTGATGATCAACACTAATAATCGCAAATTTAAAAATGAAAGTCGATGGGGTCAAAACAGCCACAAACATAATAAAAGGTTAGTAAATGTGCCCAGTGTACTGCTGAGTTTTTTAAACATTCCAAAGTGTTTTTCCAAAATATGTGTCAAGATAAGATTTGTCACTAAAAAAACATTCAATTTGCTGAAACACAGTGAAAGTTGAGGCCAAAATAAGACTCAAAATCTCCCCAGAGTGGATAAAAACACAGGAGTCAAACAGTTGCCTCTCGCTGCAAAAGAACACATTTGGTGTGACCGGGGTCATCACTCAGGAAGCATATCTGTCCACTCGCTAAAGATACAGTCACAGTTGCCATGCCTCCAAACACAAGGTGTGAAACAATAATCATCCTTATAAGAACAGAGCAGGTGATTGTTACTTAGACCTCCAATTTTTATTTTTTTAAATTATATATATATATATACATACACACAGTTGAAGTCAGAATTATTAGCCCCCTGAATTATTAGCCCCCCTGTTTATTTTTCCCCCCAATTTCTGTTTAACAGAGAGATTTTCTCAACACATTTCTAAACATAATAGTTTTAATAACTCATCTCTAATAACTGATTTTTTTAATCTTTGCATTATGACAGTACATAATGTTTTACTAGATATTTTTCAAGACACTTCTATACAGCTTAAAGTGACATTTAAAGGCTTAACTAGGTTAATTAGGTTAACTAGACAAGTTAGGGTAATTAGTCAAGTCATTGTATAATGATAGTTTGTTCTGTAGACGAACGAAAAAATATAGCTCAAAGGGGCTAATAATTTTGACCTTAAAATGTAAAAAAAAAATAAAAATAAAAACTGCTTTTATTCTAGCCAAAATAAAACAAATAAAATGTTCTCCAGAAGAAAAAAACATTATCAGACATACTGTGAAAATTTCCTTGCTCTTAAATATGAGTTGGGAAATATTTGAAAAAGAAAAGAAAAATTCAAAGGGGGGCTAATAATTCTGACTTTAACTGTATATCACATTCAGTAGACAGCATTCGAAGTAAATCAAAAATTTTTTTTTTTTTCAGAATTATTCTAGGATAAGAATTGGTGTTGTTCAGTAGTTTTAGGACGTCTTTAATGAAAGGTGATGATCCACAAATGTTAACTACTGTATGTCACAAAATAGTAGGATATTTAACAGATATATAACAGATATATAAAAACAGGCTGGGAGTTGACCAGCTAAAACCAGCTTGACCAGCCAAAACCAGCTATGTCCAGCTTAAACCAGTTTAAGCTTGTCATTTTCCAGCCTGACCAGCTAAGACCAGGCTGGAAATGTCTGGAAACC
Organism: Danio tinwini; assembly: GCA_903798205.1. Lineage (NCBI taxonomy): Eukaryota > Metazoa > Chordata > Actinopteri > Cypriniformes > Danionidae > Danio > Danio tinwini. The sequence continues at coordinate 655,570 of CAIGQZ010001535.1, read as the reverse complement.
AGCCTGAAAATGGCCAAAACCCTTCTAAAACCAGGCTGGTCGACCAGCTAAAACCAGCCAACCATCTGAGGCTGGTTTAAGCTGGATTTTTCAGCAGGGCGGGTACAGGGAAACTGCCGCTGTAGCTGGTGCATTCTGGGAAACTGTCTTACCCCTTGGTTTCGAGTGTGGTCTTTAAAAAAGCCTACACCTTCAAGCTAAAGAGAATTGGGACACCACCACCCCTTCACAAGAACGTGCAAACTGAGGGGTAGGGGTAAGGGGAAGGGCTAAGGGGTAGAATTGCGATTGGGCCTTAATCTTCTAAGCAAGGGCTTATTATGCTGGCCTGCCGCCATCTTGTGGATAGACAACGTCAACCATCTTTGGCTAATAGTCTCTCAGAAATTATAAATATTTTGAAATAGGCACTATCCATATAAATAAACTGCATAGTTGCAATCTAAACAACTATATTCTTGACTAATAAAAGCTTCAAAAGTACATGATGTTGCCCAATAGCTGCAATATTTGTCAAACTGAGTTTATTGATCTGCTGTCACTCTATGTGGGCGGAGTATGAGTGCTGTTACTGCAGTATATCACACTGCTATCAGCCAATCAGATTCGAGAACCAGACAGAACTGTTGTATAAAATTCAATATATATCATTTTTTGCTGCACAGCTCTATTTTAAACGACAAATCGATCACATCCAATAAAACATAAAATAAATAAAATTTGAGGTCAGAAAGAGTTCAACCCTTCTCAAACCGCGTGCCCTCTTTCTGGATGGAATTATCCAGATCGTGCAGGCTCTCGAAATTAGCTGATAAGAACTTTGGCATGTAAATAATTTGCAATTAATGGAGTGATCCCTCAACAACCCCCTCCCCCCACTCCGCTCCTGTCATCCGGCGTCTTCCTAATCAGAGCCTGGACACCTCAATGCCTCGCCGAGCTCCAACCACTTCCGGACCTGAGGGTTGCCACTGACTGGTGATTAATGCCTGTTCTCTTTAATGAGCAGACAGTTTCATCAAACTCGTCCCCTGCTCCTCCTCATTCCTTCACCATTCCAGCGCTAACCGAACCTGTCTTATGAGCCCCTCGGCTTGAAAAAAAAAAGGATGTCATTGTTTGTTGCTGATAGATTTTTTTGTTTTTTGTTGGACCATTCAGGTGTCAGAATGTTCTATTCAGCTCCCTCCCGAGACACTTAGCTGCATTGTGATTCATTTGGCAGTCAATTCAAAAACCTGTTCTTTATTCGATCCGATTTCCCAAGATTAATCAAAGGGTCTTGTTGTTTTCACTCCTCAGGTAATATCCTTGAGCAGCAGCTGCTGATCTGATGAGTTGCCTGCAGACTTTTACCCTAAGGTGCTCGGAGGAGAGATTTTTGCGTGACGCATTATTATTTTGGAGTCAGGCAGAGCAATTTAAGTCTAACAGGTTGCACAAAACAAGTGTTTATTTTAAACCACGCAGACCTTTGGTTCTGTAAGGCATAACATGTTTTAAGAAGTCAAAGACCATTTCTTAGACTGCAAAAAAGTGTTTCTTATTTAGAGTTCTTGTCTTGACAGTCCAAATAAAAACTCTTAAATCAAGAAGTATTTTCCAGACAAGTAAAAAATATTGTTTTGTTTTCAGAAATAATGTCAAACTTAAGTGAGCTTTTTCCAAACCAGCAAAAAAAATCTGCCAATGGGGCAAGCAAAATAATCTTGTTTTTGCTTCGAGATAAGTTTATTTTGCTTATCCCACTGGAAGGCTATCTAGCTTGTTTTAAAGAAAAAACTAAATTTTTACATTTGTCCTGAATAATAATAATAATAATTCCTTACATTTATATAGTGAACAATTGCAGCGTTATGGATGTGAAGTTTGCAGTAAAAACTCAAAACATAAATACACAGAGAAAGTATATGTCAGGGGCGATTTCATCCTAATATTACATTTAAAAATAGTAATTTAATAGTAATTCTCTTAAAAATGTTTGTTTAATATGGGTTGTATACTAGTATTCCATTGTATTACATAGACAGGCATAGCATAATGTGCCCCACGCAGGTTTTTGCATCTCGTTTATATACACTATGAACAGCAGCTACGCTAATTATTCTCTTTATTTTCTATTTCCACCTGGGGGTACTCATCCCGAGGCCCTCAGACTATGCAGCGCCACTGATGCGATCCAAGACCAACGACGAGATGATCCCAAGGTCTTCATAATCCTGGACCAGGCCGTATCCTGAGCAGCTGCTGTGGTGGTCATGGTGGAGTGAGAGTATAAAACTGATTCCTGTGACGCTACAAGGACAGACAAGTCTTTGCTGAGGTCCAGCTTCCTGCGCCTACACTGCAGCTCTGCACAAGACGTTTGGCCATAGGAGAAACGGTCGTGCCCAACTGAGCCTGGTTTCTCTCGAGGTGTTAAAGTTAAATATTCTCTTTCGCCAATTGGTGAAGTTTTTTCTTCACCGCTGTCGCCACTGGCTTGCATGGTTCCGGACTTGTAGAGCTGCGCATCGATGGAATTGCTCCTCAGTGCAGCCTCCACCTGGATGATGCAATGGCAGCCATATTGCACCAGACCACACACCAGCTGATTGGTGGAAAGGATATGGGGATGGTTAGGAAGCCATGATGGACAGAGGCGAGTGGGCAAATTTGCCAGGGGTTAAACCCCTACTGTAAGATTAACATCTCATCCAAAAGACGGCACTCACTGAGCAGTATAGCGTCCCCATAAATATACTGGGGCATTAGGACCCACACAGATCACAGGTTAAGCACCACCTGCTGGTCTCAGACCACTTCTGGAAACAACCTAGCTTTCCCATGTGATCTCCTATTCCAACCAGGCACAGCCCTGCTCAACTTCAGTGGGCAACCATGTGAGATCTGCTGAAATACAAGACAACACTTTTACTTGTATAGAAAATGCTTCTTGATTTAAAAGGATAGCTCACTCAAATTTTTTATTTATTTATTTTTTGAGAACACCAAATAAGACATTAAGAAAAATGTTGGAGGCTGCACGGTGGTGCAGTGGGTAGCACATTTGCCTCACAACAAGAAGGTCGCTTGTTCGAGCCTCAGCTGGGTCAGCTGGCCTTTCTGTGTGGAGTTTGCATGTTCTTCCTGTGTTTGCGTGGGTTTCCCATGGGTTCTCCGTGTTGCCCCAAAGACATGAGCTATAGGTGAATTGGGTAAGCTATATTGGGCGTACTGTATGTGTGTGAATGAGTGTGTATGGATGTTCCCCAATGATGGGTTGCAGCTGGAAGGGCATCCGCTGCGTAAAACATATGCTGGATACGTTGGCGATTTATTCCGCTGTGGCGACCCCAGATTAATAAAGGGACTAAGTCGAAAAGAAAATGAATAAATGAATGAATGAAAAATGTTGGAAACCTGTAACCTTGACATATAGTGTTTGTTTTACCTATGATGGAAGTGATTGGTTATAGGTTATGAGCTTTCTTAAAAAATATCTTCTTTTGTGTTGAACCTGATAAAAAAAAACTTATATATGTTTGAAACACTGGAGAGTGAATAAATAGCAAGTGTATTTTCATTTGTTGGTGAACTATCCCTTTAGGAATTTTTAGATATTTGGATTACAAACAGGACGAGATCTCGAGGTAAGCAAAGCATATTTTTTGCAGTGTAAGAAATGCTCTTTGAGTTCTTGAAACATGTTTACAGTACAAACATGCTGCAAAAACCCAAGGACTGAACATCATGTCAAGCTTTTGCAGTTGCTATGGTACAAAGACAAAAGAAAACCACCAACTCTGAATGCTTAAAAAAAAATGTTGTTTTGGAATCTAATGTTATTTAGTGACTCAGGTTGTGTGTTAGAGATAACAGGCCTGTTTCAGAAAGGAGGTTAAGTGAAAACTCAGAGTATTTTAACCCTGAAATGAGAGTAACTCTGGGTTTTCTGTTTCAAAATGGCAGGTTTGTCAAACTCGAGAAAGCAAGGTAAGTCAAGCCTGTTTCTAAAAGAAAGGTAACTTTAACGCAGAGTCAGTTATCGTGGTGACTTACTCTGTGAACCTAACCTGGTCAGGAGCAGGTTTTATTGTCTAAACTCTGAGTTTCTGTCGGTCTCCTCCACTTTTTTAAAGACGAAGTGGTATTTCTCGCCTTAGCCTTACGTTTCCACCCACCTATTTTAATGCTCATTTTGGATATGCACATAAAAACAATTGATGGAAACGTCATGATGCACATAACTTTTTAAAAATATGCATAAAAAACATGCACATAATAACTGAGTAGGATAAACTTTTATTTGATAAAGATGCTCATAAACTGCGATGAAAACCCTTTTACTGAACAAATTCCAGTATGTGCATAAAAAAAAAAGGTTTGCTATAAGTGATGATGATGAAAATGTGTGTGAATAGACAAACCAGCTGGCTGAGCACATTGTAAAACATCTGAAATGTTGTTTTGGTCATTCTAAAACGCCTCAACCGTTTCAGTATTAATTCATATTATTAATTACCTCCAGAGCATCTGGAGAGTGTCAAGAGCGTCTGTTCTCCGCGTCTCATGGCTTCAAACGCCACCACGTGTTCATTGTGTGTCAATTGTCTTCTGAGGTGCAAGTACATTTAGCCGATTAAATAAAGAAAATATTGACGCAGCTTCTTCAACCGCAGTAAATTCTGATTTTACTGTTGATTTTGTTGTCTTTGATTCATTGGATGGAAACGCTGCTTTATTCGCAAATCTTTTGTGCTATTCCAGTTTTGCACATAAATTTTATGAATATTTTTGGTTGGAAACATAGCTATTGCCTATATTTCAGTCACACAAAGAACAAAGTCAAGTACGAGAATGGCTTGTCCTTTTTAATTAATAATTAGCTTAAATTCACTGACCGTCGACATGTGCTGTAACTAATGGGATTATTATTTGTTCTAAAAAATATTTTTTTAGTTCCGCTTACATTCTAAATGTCATATCAACCTCTATCACTTGATCAATAATAGAGCCACAAGTGCACTTTTAAATCTATTAAAACTGATTAACGTGTATAAAAGTGAGAACGTGTGTAAATTTTTTTTATAAACATCACACATTACATTATTTTTTATTATACTTAAATATTTAAATTCAATGTAAAATTACGCATTAACGTGAGCAGCTATGTTTTCCCACGCTAACTGTCTCTGTCTCACTGATGCGGTGGTGTTGCTTTTTTAAATATATGCTCATATTTGCTATAACTCTGCATGAGCACATCAAGTTCAGCTGGAGATAGAAATGCTGGTCTCTTTTTTTCAGATGTTGCCATGGTCACTCGTAATATCTGCGCTATATTGATAATGCCTTTTAATAGTCACTGTGTGCGCGCTTAACTCTGAGTTGGTCTACTCAAAGTTGATCGACCCAACTCAGATCAGCTATTCTGAAACCGAAAACTCTGAGTTTTTAATCTCTCTGTAAATCAAGTCAGAGTTCAAGTTTAAACTCCGAGTTGGTTAAACCTCCTTACTGAAACAGACCCCAGGGAACTGATTAATGATGTTCTAAATCATTGTTGGTAAAGTACAGCAATGTTGTATAAAATGTGACTGTAACGCAGTTAAAACTAACCAAAGGTAATTAGCAAACATTTTAAACACTTTAATTCTAAAATGAACAAAAACAATAGCGGCAGAAGCCATCTGTGAGGGGCATATCTTAGTATTTTTACTAGTTGTGCTGACGCTGAGTATTTTAAAATTCATTCATTCATTTTCTTTTCGGCTTAGTCCCTTTATTAATCTGGGGTCTCCACAGCGGAATGAACCGCCAACTTATCCAGCACGTTTTTACACAGCGGATGCCCTTCCAGCCACAACCCTGGGAAAGTATTTTAAAATCTAGCAATAAAATCATTATGCCCCTAAGCAATTTGAAGGCTGTGTATTTAATAAATCCATAGTAACTAGTAGTGTTGTGTTTAAGGCATTATAAGTAACATGAGTTACATAATAATATTACTTTTCTAAGTAACAAGTAAAGTAAGGCACTACTTAAAAAAAAAAAAGGTAATAATATTTGAGTCACTTTTAAGTGGGTCCAGTGGTGGTCATTGTGAATGAATGTCTGGTTCCATTTCGTGGCCGCTGTCCCTGTAGACAATACATGCCCAGCAAACCATGTTTGTTTTCTTGGTGTCAAATTGACCCCATATATTTGGATGTATGTGTGTATGTGTGTGTATATACAGTATACAGTATGTGTGTGTGTGGATATATGTATACCCATGTGGCTATTTTACTTTTGCACTCTTGCTGCTCTAACAGAGGGGGGAGGAATAACATTATCAATCTATCAATCAATCAATCAATCAATCAATCAATCAATCAATCAATCAATCAGCAGTTGTGGTAAATGAAACCTTTTGCCCACCTAACCAGATTATTCATGTTCACATAAACAAGATTTGAGAATCAGACCCAAGAAAGTATTTGCTGTTAGATGGCTCTCTTAGGAGTAATGCTTACAAAAAAAATAAATAAAATAACCTGCAGGAAACTATCCATTTTGAGTTAAGGCCTATCAACAGTTTATATATTCCTGTGCTGAGCTTATCAAGGGCTAAAAAATGAAAAGAAAAAGAAATAAGAAAACCTTCTGGTGCTTTTACCAGACATCTAAATATTTTCAATTCACTTTGGGCTGAATGTGGATTTACGCAGTTGCCCATTTTGCACAATCTGAGCTGATATTGGTTAGAGTGCAGTGCAAAAAAATTGTTCTAGGTCTCAGATCAGTGCTTTGCAGGTGCATTACGAAGAGCAAAAACAAAAATGTATTTCCAGAAATAGGTTTTCTTTCTGTTATACAACCTCTTAAATTGATAGCTAAGCAGACACAAACTGCATAAGGCCCAAAAGGGAGTGATGAATATGAATATCCAGAGAGATAGGGTGATCAAACATCACCTTCGTAAGTCAGTCTTCGAGGATGCAATTTTTTCCAAACGTACCATTAGGAGGGGGAAAAAATGCTATCCTGCTGAGAGACAGCAGACGTTGCCCCACTTATTCACAGTCATGCACTGTGGTTAAGTAGGAAATTAACTGAAACAAAAAATCATGAATATTTCAGCCTTGTTACAGTATATTAAATCAATGCTACACTGTTAAGGATTTGTGTAAATTACGCAGTATTTAACATTAATATGAACTGTATTTTACTGTAGGACAGTTATGCAGTATGCTACTGTATTTTAAAGTTGCATTAATACATATTATACAGTAAATATATACAATACTGTAAATACACACTACTGTAAATACATTTTATGTACAGTAAGTTTCTGGCTAACTGCTGCCAGTAATTTACTGTAAATTCCAAAGGAAATTGTTTACAGTGTGTAGATGACAGCTAAGGACTAAAAAACAAATGAATAAAATGCATAAAATCTCACATACACGGTTTATTCTATATATATATATATATATATATATATATATATACCTGTACAATAGAAGACCCAGGGTCACATTTGTTGGTACTGTATCACTATAATAAATCACTGTAACTATGTTCAATTCAATTCATCTTTATTTGTATAGCGCTTTTACAATGTAGATTGTGTCAAAACAATGTAGATTGAGCAGCTTCACATAGAAGATAATAGTGAAATGAAACAGTGACTACGTTTACATGGACATCAGTAAATCGATTGCTTTTTGAGTGTTACTTTCATGATCGCGTTTTACATGTTATAGCACATAATTTAAATAACATCACTGCGTCACCACAACATCCTCATTTCCTCCGGAGTTTCATGTAATTTTGGGTGTTTCATTTTTAATTTGTTGACTTTAACTGCAGTTTGGCACTTTCACTTTCATTCACAAACATTTCATGCAAGCCCACTGTGACAAAAGAGATATTGGATGCAAGTATGAACTGCTGGAGTTGTTTTAAAGGGCACCTATGGTGAAAAATCTACTTTTCAAGCTGTTTGGACAGACATATGTGTAGGTATAGTGTATATGCCGTCATATTGGTGTGATATAAACACACTCAGTCCTTTTTTTTTTAATTTAACAACATAAAAACGGTGGACCAATTGGAGCGATTTTGAGATTGACCGCAACTTGACGTAGAAGTGCGGTCCCCCTGCCCACCAATATTGATTGACAGGTGTGCATTACCATATCCTCAGTCAAAGCGACGTCAAAGAAACACCCTTGCTCTATTTTTAGGTGTAAGGCTCATTGGGCTCAACATTCACCACGTTATTATCGCTCTCCTCCGCACCAGTGTTTGCATACATGTGTACTTTTCAGTGCATCTTCTTTAAACTTCAGCGGTTTGCATTTCCCGTGGTCACAGAAGCTCCCTGTCATCTTAATTAGGTGCAGCTGGAAAATGCGAGCGCGTTGCCAAACGTGCGCGTCCCTCCATTGGAAATAATGAACTAGCGATGCGCATCGCCATACATTTCGCAGTGTTACGGATGAAAGTGAGGACCGGGGTGTTCGCCCACTATTCTGCTGCCTAGGTCGCCTCTATGGACGCGCTGGCCCTGCTTTAACACATATTTCAGCCACGCCACAGAGCATTATCTGAATACTTTCATTTTAAATAACATGCAAACATGCGCGTCTGGTGTGCCGTGTTGTGGCTTTGAGCAGCACATCCGGTGTATGACGTCCTTTAGTTATAGCCTTAAGCAGGTCGTACACCAGAAGTGCCGCTCGGCGACAAGCAGCAGCATGCATTTCTGAATTCTAAACATAAGTTTCTATCAGGGGACACACACCGGCGTGTCGGTGGCGCAAAAAAAAAAAAGTGTGCAATACTTTCAACTGTCATGTGTGCGCCGTGTCGTGTCGCATCCGGTGTGTGATGCCCTTCAGTCAAAGTTAATTCAGTGTGCTTGGTTATTAGTCTCGGTGTAGGCTACAAGCTCGGAGCTTTAAACTAGCACACAGTTGGCTGTAAAACTATACAAAGACACAAATGATTTTGTAGTCTCTGCATGGTCTGTGTCCGAGTCGTACATGTACAGCTGAATGCTGGTCCTCTCACTCATGTTGCTTCTCTCTGTCTGCCTGTCTGTTGCCATACACAAAGCGGGGAGCTCTTGGCTCCGCCCCCTTTGTAAGTTGGCTGGAAGTCAAAACTAATTTTCATGTGAAGCAACACGCCCCCAAAATGGCACTTTTTAACACATCATAATAAAACAATCTGAATTGTGTTTTGAACTGAACCTGAACTGGCACACTCAGAAGAACCATAATATTAATATTACATCTTAAAAAAGGGGTAAAATAGGTGGCTTAAAGTAATAGTTTGATTAAGGTGTTTATATGTCTGTATACTGCACCTCAGTAATGCGACTAAAATCGGCGTCCATGTAAACGTAGTCAGTGTAGTTCATTTTTTAGAGTTTAAGTTCAGTTCAGTGTTGATTAGTTCAGTTCAGTTCAATGTGTTTTAATATTCACTGCTGAGAGTCCAAACACTGAATAGTAGTAATCCATCGATGCTCAGCTCTACAAGTCCTGAACCATGCAAGCCAGTGGCGACAGCGGCGAGAAAAAAAAAAAAAAAACTTCAGCAATGGGTGAAAGTGAAGGATAAAAAAAAAAAAAAAAACCTGTACTGATATTGTTTAACTAATGCACAAAAAATCCTGAGTTAATGATAATTACTAAAATAAGCAACTGCTCATGTCAATCGAATTAACATTCATTCATCTATTCATTTTCTTTTGGGCTTAGTCCCTTTATTAATCTGGGGTCGCCACAGCGGAATAAACCGCTAACTTATCCAGCATATTTTTTCACGCAGTAAATGCCTTTCCAGCTGCAACCCATCAATAGGAAACACCCATACACTCTCATGCTGTGAGGCGAGAGTGCTACCCACTGCACCACCGCGTCACCCCCAAACAAATTAACAATGTACTGTATTAATTCCTTATTAACATACAGCGGGTAAAATAAGCATTGAACTTGTAAACATTTTTCTCAGAAAACTCAAACAATCACATAACTTTTTGAAAGAAAAGCTGGCTCAATTTTAAATCAACAGCCCCAGGAAAAATATGAATCAACACTGTTTTTTTTTTACCTGCCGTAGTATTAACTAGTATTAGTATTAACGTAGTAGAGCCAAACTTTTTGAAATGCAATTGAAGCTTCAGCCAGATAAAGAAAAAAAAAGTGGATCTCCAGACCATCTGCACTGGCGGAATCCTTGTTGTATGAACCATAAGTTGGCTGTTTACATTTTTTTGGCGAGTTTCAAATACATAACTGGGCCACATTTTCTCAAACTTGTCATTTACATGTCCTTGTATACGCATCCGTGAGAATTCAGCCGGCTTGTCAAGCTTAATCATGATTATATTTGATAATAATCAATACATTCAATTACAAATCACAGACATGTTTAAATAGATTTTGTGCCATTTATTTGGTGCTGCATGTATGAAGAATCATGCAAAAACAATCATTCTTCAATAACATGTCCCTGTAAAAATGTCAGCATTGCAAAAATGAACCAATGGCTTGTGCATCGCACATCCTTTGTTTAACCCCCAAACTGCAGAAAAACTTTTTTTGCAAAATTTTGCAGCACATTTGTGCAAAAAGCCCTAAGACTGTGTTCCTTCTTTTTTTTGCACCTTCCCCAAAAAAGTAGCCCTGGGCACATATTCCTAATGAGTCATGGGTTGGGTATTGTTTTAAAAATAAACTTTAATCATCAACTCTTAACAGCCCTGCCATTTGGAAGTTTGATGTCAATATGAAATGGTTTGAGTTCCATTTTCAAAATGATTCTTCATAAAAAGTTAAGAAAGAGACATTAAGAAAGAGATATAAGCCTATATAAAACACCAAATTCATTATATCAAAATTTTTTTTTAAAATAGTGTATTCTATGTACATGCAAGCATGAACTCGATGGAAGAGTAACAACGTTTCTTCTAAAATCAATTCCTCCTATTGGCTGTCAGATCATTTTAGACAGGTTATTTTAAAACTCAATTAGAAAACATACAGACATAGCACAAATTCCTGGGCCCAATGCAAATACAGTGTATGGGAACCTGTTAGCACTATTTATGATCCATACTATTTAGCACTTTAAAAAGACGAATAAATATAAGTACAACCCAAATCAGAAAAAGTTGGGACAGTATGGAAAACATAAATAAAAAAGAAAGTGATTTCATACAGTACACACTGAAAGTAGTGGTTTTGAAGCACAATATGCTGCCTTTCTTTCCAGGGATGCCCATGCATATTTCAACAAGACAATGCAAAACCAGATTATTCACACATTACAAAGTCCTGGCTGCAGAGAAATATGTTGTAAATTTGCATTCCTGTTAATTCAACATTCAAAGTGTCTATTGTCATATGCACAATAAGAAAACAGGTTCCTTGTACAATGAAATTCTTACTTTGCTGTTCACACTCAATGCTAGTTAAGGTTTAAAGTATATAAAATTTCATATTTTAACAAATCTGGCAATTGGAAGAGCATACAAATATGTAACCATACATTTAAAGTATAAATAAATAACTAAAGAAAATGTTAAAATCTCCAGAAAGAAAATGAGTTGTGCAAAACTGTAAGGAATATATGCATGACACGTGCAATAATGAAATATTAAGCTGCAAGGGTAATTCATGTTTAACAGATTAAACAGTTAGTAAACACAAGTACATCTTATTGAACATCATTTATTTTCATAGCCAATTATCAATGTAGAACAGTTTCTCAAGCAGTTTGTGATGCATTGTGGAAACAGGAGATGAGCATATATATAAATGCATATACATGTATATACATATTTTCTTTTAACCGGTTTTATTTCTCTCTCCTTGCTCTTTTGGCAACCCAATTTTCATTTGGATATTTTGAGATTTTTGTTTTTATGTTGCATCCGACTCAACACTTGACTCTCTAGCTCCTCTCCACCTAAACAACCAATACAATCATCCAAATCGGCATGCACACTGTGGTACTGATACAAACTTGTGAGTGTGTTGATTCCCGAAGTGTGTTAATATAGCTAGGATCAGGCGCTTAGCTCAAAAACACGCAGGTATACAGTCAGTATTACAACCCTATTATTTCAGGATTTTGGAAGGCAGCCAGCCCAGGGGCCCTGTGCATCCAGCCTCTCTTTTCTACCCACTTACGGCATCCCTGCATATGTCCATATTCAATGCACAAATTTGATAGAATTAACAGCACTGTATTTCCATCTGATCTCTCATTAAATCCTATCCATTTAATTGCATAACTAATGTGTATTTTAATGAGTGCTGTTAATATTCTGGGGCATCCATCTGTTTATACAGACAACAGGTTTCATACTCTTTATTAGTCACTTAGTTTTTCATGAGTCTGACATCAATTATTATATTTAAAATATATTTACACACAAACACATTTTTTTTGGGTCCAGATATTACCACTACACATGCAAATATCCAAAAGTTATCCAAGTGTAATGCTGCTTTATCTATCTCAGAGCAAAAACATTAATAAATAAATAAATGTATTTTAAAAGGTGCTGTATGCAAGTTTTTGACTCTTCTAAAGCATAAAAATACCATATGTGTGCAGATATTTAAGAAACATCCTAAGTGAACATACTTGTTTAACTGAAAAACAATGCTGAAGTCAGATATTCTGCTTTGAAAAAGTTTTTTCCATGTTATTTTAAATTATAATTCAGCACCCCGGGTTGCCTTGTTGGAAAACATCGTATTTCATTCATTCGTTCAGAAAGGCTCTGAAAGCATGCGTCCGTGACCGAAAATGCGACATTCGGTGGACATAGCAGACGTCGAAAGAGGACAGATTCAGTTCCACATGAGGTTATTAATTAGCAAATGATATAAATATTACCAACATAAACATTAGGTGAGCAGGTTACGTTGTAACCGCGTGTCCTAACAACACGCTTCATGACGAGATACGCAGTGATGAGCAATTTGGCTGTTTGAACCAGATGAAACATGACAGAAATTTAAATACAGCCATACAGAAGCACAGAATATGCACTCACTCACGAAACGGTAAGGTTTATAATCTATTTAATACATGTTAACCCTCTTTAACATCATTAAATGTAGATGCTCAATCACTCATATGTGTTTAGTTCAATTCAACTCATATGTGTTTAGTTCAATTTCAAACGGTTTATTGTATTTTTAAGATCTGAGGTGAACTATCTGCTGCTGCTTTCAGTATATGTCAATAAATGTCATGTAAAATGGCATTCAAACTCACATTGCTAGCATTTAGCACTGAATAAAATACATGAGGTTTACCTGAGGTGATCACTGTCATAGTTTTCTATTGTTCAGCTGTGAGAAATAGAAGCAGTTTCTAATATATCAATTCGAGTGTTGGTTAGAACCAAAACTCCTTTTAATGTGGAGAATATTCCCTCTATCGTGTGTTGTTGCTTTTAATTAGAGCACAGTTTAAATCACTCGCTCCTGTACTCAATCTGGCAACCTGCGCTAATGTTTATTTTGATCCAGGAGTGCAATACCTAGTTCAACCACTGGATGTCAAACTTACATACTGCAGCTTTAAAAATATTTGTAAATGAGACAGCTTGCATACTGGGATTTTATTCCTGGAAATTGAGACTTAGTTTCTCATTCTGCCATTTTATAGCCCTCAGATGAAACTTTTAATTTCACAATTGAATCGTTGGTTCTCATGATGGTTATTTTACATTTCACAAATATGTTTCATGTTTTACATTAAGTTTTTTCCTTCTCTTTCTACCTGGGGATACTCATCCTGAGACCTCTAGAGATTGTGCAGCGCCATTGTAATGTAATGTGTATTTATATAGCGCATTTATCATGTATGGCCATACACCCAAAGCACATCACAATCATGAAGGAGGGTCTCTCCACAGCACCACCAATTTGCAGCATCCACTTGGATGATGTGACGGCAGCCACAGAACAATGGCGCCAGTGAACTCACCACACACCAGCTATTGGTGGAGTGGAGAGACAGTGATAGAGCCAATTTGGTGGATAAGGGATGATTGGGAGGCCATGATCGTAAGGGCCAAGAGAGAATTTAGCCAGGACACTGGGGTTACACCCCTACTCTTTACGAGAAGTGCCATGGGATTTTTAATGACCACAGAGAGTCAGGACCTCGGTTTCATCCGAAAGACGGCGTCCACTGACAGTGTAGTGTCCCCTTTATTTTCACTGGGGCATTAGGACTCACACAGACCTCAGGTGGAGTGCCCCCCTGCTGGCCTCTTTAACACCACTTCCAGCAGCAACCTAGTTTTCCCGTGTGGTCTCCCATCCAGGTACTGACCAGGCTCAGTCCTGCTTAGCTTCAATGAGTAACCGGTCCTGGGCTGCAGGGTGATATGGCTGTGGCCATTGATGTGATCCAAGACCTGTAAAAAGATGATATCAAGGTATCTATAATTGTGGACCAGGCCGTATCATGAGAAACTGCTGTGTGGTCATGGAGAAGTGTAGAGCATGAGACTGATTCCTGAAAGACCCAGTGACAGAAGAGTTTTCGCATTGATCCCATGGGCCAGCCTGATCACTTGCCGGTGACCTACTCAGACCTGCAGCTTCTTCACAATGGATGTCCAGCATTCTCCAGTCTCCGGCGCCTAGGCTGCAGCTCTGCACAACAAGTTTGGCCAGAGGAGAAATGGCCGTGCCTAACTGAGCCTGGTTTCTCTCGAGGTAATTTTTCCTTCACTTTCGTCAGTTGGTGAAGTTGTTCCTCACCACTGTTGCTACTGGCTTGCTTGGTTTTGGACTTGTTGAGCTATGCATTGATGAATTTGCTCTTCAGTGTTTGGATTTTCAGCAGTGAAATTTAAACCACGCTGAACTGAACTGAACTAAACTAAACTCTGAAAACTGGACTGACGCAGTTTCAATTACTACAACTTCTATGTTAAGCTGCTTTGACACAATCTACATTGCAAAAGAGCTATAGACATTAACATGAATTAAATTGAATTAGCAGACTCATTAGAAATATGTTTTGCACTTAGACAGGAAGGTTAAACTATACAAATCATCTTTACATTTAAACATGAGGCACTAGCATCTAGCATATAAATGCTAATTCATCCATCAACACTGCATTTTAGCACGTCAGCCATGCCACACAATTAATATTCTGTCTATAACCTAAGATTATCTTGTGCCCCCCTCCCTACTCTTTCCATTCACGTTCATGCCATTTACAGTTTCCGTTGATGCACCTTCCCACAAAATGTAGCTCCTTTGCACATAATAAATGAATCAGATCTCAGCGGAGATCATCTGCAAAAAAACTGATCAAAGTAGAACCCAGAGTAATATTAAAGAGAAAGCATCTGCCATATTGCCTTCAGAAAAAAAGCGGCAGCAGATGACTAATAGCACAGACTGTCCAGGCAAATGCAAATTGTGCAGTTTGGCCTCATTATCCATTAATAATTCTTGCTCTTGCTCTGTTGCGTGGTGTAAATTAATATTTGAAGTGACGCATATGGGTTTTGGGATGTTAGTCATTTCCTCATCTGTTTGAATTGTGCACACTGGATTTGTCCTGTACCCTCTTGAGGGGCACTTACAAACAATAATGTTAGACTTGGCAAGCGTCATCCAGAGATTGGCAGAGGAGACATTTCAACAGCTTTTTTTTTTTTAACAATAATACAAATTCATTGATGGCTCATTACAAAAAAGCTTGCCGGAAAGAAGTTTATAGGCGGGAACATTCTGAATGTCATTTTAGGTCTATCAAACAAACAAACCCTAGCATTCAGGCTTAAGGTTTCAGTTCTTCGATGCATTGAACATCATATTTTTTCTGTTGTAATTTTTTTTATATTTAATAACTGTCCTCCTAATGGTGGATTTTCAATGACTAGATCCATACTGACTGCAGTACTCGCACTAAATTCACATTTGCTTTTAATTTGGGACTTTTAATATTTTCATCAATTATTTTGTTAATGCATATTGTATTATTACTATTTTATTTTAATCTCAGGTGCTGGAGGATAATCAATTAATCAGTCAGTCAGTCAGTCAATCAATCAAATGCTGGGTTGTTGTAACACAACATATGTGCAAATATGGACAAACCAATTTGTTGTTTAAAAGAGTATAATTTAATTGGAAATACCCAACATTAGTTTAGAAAAAACTAGTCTTTTTCGGGTGCTACCTGTGGTTCAGTTCATTTGGCTAAATATACTAACCCTTAAAAATTATATTTAAAAAAAGTAGCAGAATTGTATTCTAGCAAAACTAAAACAAACATGAATTTATTTAAAAGAAAATACATTTATAATAGCAATTACTGTGAAAATGTCCTTAAAAATTAATTACATTAATTACATTAAATACATTAATTAATTACCTGAGCTGGTCTACAGTCAATGGTGTAGGGCTTTTTTTTTTTTTAAAAGCATATTAGTTATGCGCCTATGTGGGTCTA
>CAIGQZ010001535.1:617710-634085 GCA_903798205.1 Danio tinwini | reverse complement strand
GAATTTAAGTTACACTGCATCTACATACCAGCTAATTCTCTTTAGATAATAAGTAGACTGTTAGGTTGGGGTTAGGGTTAGTGTAAGTTGACATGTACTTGCAAAGTTTCTTATAGTCAGTTAAATGTCTGTTTAGCAGCAGTATCAACAGACTTTAATCAGACAGTCTACTAAAACTTAAATGGACCATCAAAATAAAAGTGTTACCGGGGTAATTACTTTTTGTGTAAATGAGCAGATAAAAACTTACCTAAGCCACATACCTTTGCCGTAGATTTAATTTATTCAATAAGTTAAATTGTTCACTTCCCTGCAGGCACAGGATGTCAACATGACACCATCCACATTGTGGATACATTGCTTTTTGTTTGGAAATGAAAATTTAGTTTATGTCAGTATCCAACGTCCAACCTAAAATCAACCAAATATCAGCATCTAACCCTAACCCAGCAGGCACACAGTGTCAAATAAGTCGTTAATAGTGACGTTGATATATTAAGTTGTATTTAGGTCGTGACGTCAGGTGACCAAAATTCACTAGGTGATTTCGACTTCATGCAGCGCTGTGTAGATCGATCGAAATCTGTCTTACAGAGGTGCATGCCGGTTAGATATTTTGGCCGGATTGATGCTGCGCTGGCGCCATGTGACTGTCACATGTGGCATCAAAGTACCGCGACAGCACTCCGAGATCAGACGATTGAGTCAGCCCACGCAGCCACTGAAAAGCACCTGCTGGAACTGTGATGACGACACTGATGTTACACGATTGGCCAAGTTCACAGCATGACAAGAACCACGTGTGTTGCGGGTTTATTATTGGACAAATTCCGATTCACAAATTTCAAAACAGTTAAATGTTCATACCCTCTCTATCTTGTACACATCATGCTTATTAAAAGACTGCAAATATTTTACTGCAGCATCATCTTTTGTTAAATAATTTGTTCATAATGTCTAGATTGTTTGAACAGGTTTATTCTGCCATTTTTATACAGACTACTGTATTATACATTTTAGTGAATGACCAAATATCAACTCAAATAAGTCTAACAGACTTATAATTAAATAATTATCATCATTGATCCTGACACCCCTATAAAGATTTCTTAACAAATTAAGTAAAAATATTTTATATAATATAAAAATATATGATTATAAAATATGTTATTTCCTGTTACCTGCTCTTTCTTGGTATTTTCTATTTAGTGTAGCTAAAATAGAAAATATTTTTCTATTTATTTTGGACCTTTTGTTCAATCTCTATGGATTAAAGTGCTTTTTAAAAATGTTTTATTATACAAAATAATCATTGTTTAAGACTTAATCAAAACACCTTGTTTTGGGTTTTACATTAATATATAGGAAAGTTTAATATCTATAAATGTAAATAAATGTAAACCCCCTTTTAGCATATTCAAACAAGCACTGGAACAGTATTGACATAGCTTTCAACATCTAGTAGCCCAAAGATTGATGTTTAAACTCCAAGAATTTGTGCTTATTGTTTTGTTTAATAGGCCTATTTGTGGATATTTATTTCCTTTTTATGTGCTCTCTCGTTTTCCCCATATTACTCATGCGTTTGTTATATAGGCTACTTAAATTTAATTAATAATTCCCTTGTTTAAAATGAACTATAGTTTGTAGAGACTGTATTCTGTTTTATGTGTACTGTAAATCTTTTGTTGTTATTGCAATAAATAAACAAATAAATAAATGATCCCGCCATGTGATGGGTCATCATGACAGCAGCAACTTCGAGCCCCGAAGTGTCCGGCTTGACGGCTCCGTTTTCAACCCCCGCCCCCGCCTGCGCTCGGCTAATCTCGTTGATCACCGGCTGCAGCTGTACTTCATGTCGAAGTACTGTCTAGCCAGCATCTAAGGATAGCGTTATTTTGACATGCAATAACGACGTCAAATGACGTTGATATTTGGTTGATTTTAGGTTGTGTTGGAAATTGATCAAAATCCAATGTCAAACCAACATCTTAAATCAATGCCATATTGACATCAAATATTGACCTTTTTTCATCAGGTGCAGCAACTAAAATCCAACGTCTGATAGACGTTAAAGTAACAAGGTCCACACAACATCAAGTTGTAACATCATTAGATGTTAATATTTGGTTGGATACTGATGTCAACTAAATTTTCATTTCCAAACAAAAAGCAATGTATCCACAATGTGGATGGTGTCATGTTGAAACCCTGTGCTTGTAGGGAAGCGGACAATTTAACTTATTGAATCAATGTACACTCTCAGAAATAAAGGTACGTGAGCTGTCACCGGGGTGGTTCCTTTTCAAAAGGTACACATTTGTACTTAAAGGGTCCATATTGGTAGCTCAAAAGTATATATTAGTACCTGAAAATTTTAAGAGGAACACTTTTGTACTTTTTAGGTACTAATATGTACCCTTGAGGTATTAATATGGACCTTTCAGGTACAAATTTGTACCATTTGAAAAAGGTACCACCCCTCATGTACCATTATTTCTGAGAGCGTATAACAACTTTAAAAACTGTAAAGTAGGTGCATGATAGATGCATAACATGATTGTTTTAGTTCATTAAGTTGTAACACAAGGACACAAGTTATCATGACTTACTGATTATATGATTATTTTACAGTGTAACTGATGCATCATGTGATTTTTTTTTCTCTTAAACAAAACAATCAAGTAAAAAAAGGTATACCATAACAATATTAAAACAACTTTCATTTCATTTTATTTTAATAAAGATTGATTGATTGATTGATTGTCTTGACAATATGAAGAGCACAAACCATTTGGAATCAATTATATTTTTTTATGATGATGACGACAATTTGAGCCACTTTGGTACAGTTGAAGTCAGAATTATTAGCCCCCTTTTTATTTATTTTTTTCTTTTTAAATATTTCCCAAATGATGTTTAACAGAGCAAGGAAATTTTCACAGTATGTCTGATAATATTTTTTCTTCTGGAGAATGTCTTATTTGTTTTATTTCAGCTAGAATAAAAGCAGTTTTATATATATTTTTAAAAACATTTTTAAGGTCAAAATTATTAGCCCCTTTAAGCTATATTTTTCGATAGTCAACAGAATAAACCATCGTTATACAATAACTTGCCTAATTACTCTAACCTGCCTAGTTAACTTAACCTAGTTAAACCTTTAAATGTCACTTTAAGCTGTATAGAAGTGTCTTGAAAATATCTAGTCACATACTATTTACTGTCATCATGGCAAAGATAAAATAAATCAGTTATTAGAGAGGAGTAATTAAAATTATTGTTTAGAAATTTGTTGAGGAAAATCTTCTCTCCGTTAAACAGAAATTGGGGGGAAAAAATAAATTACATAGGAGCTAATAATTCAGGGGGGCTAATAATTCTGACTTCAATTGTATGTAGCATAATAAATCCAATACAGGTCAGATGTCTGATATGTTACCTCTGAAAATTAACATTAGAATCCACACACACAAACATTTGCCACAATTCTGTGCTCATTGAAGTCAGTACAAAGATTTCATGTCGCCTGGAGTTTTCAAGCCAGTGAAAGATAAGTCAGCAGACGTACATTGATTGATGTGTCAGAACTCACAAGCAATTCATTGACACAACATGATGGTCAAAGACTCTGACTTAATGTTGTCATTGCATGCAACATAATACAAAACACACATGGGCTTGTTTTTTTTCTCCTTTTTTTTCCTTGAAATTTCCAAGAACACTAAATATTTAAGATTGAACGTCCTGTATCCATTGACTCACCCCAAATCTGAAAGATTCCTGATTGCATTACATGGAAACACTTTCAAATTAAATACATTTCCTCTCAGCTTTTGCTATTAAAATGTCATAAATGATGACACAAAAGCTCAACTGAACTATAAAACAAGAAAAAAAAGTCACATCTGAAAGCAACAATCAGATGTTTGATATTTACAGCGTAGAATCAGTGCCTATGGCTCATATAATAAATGTTTAAACACTTTGCTCTTGTTCACATCCTCATATTTAATTTTTTTATTGCCATGTGCATAATTTTCACAGGCGACACATCTCACTATAAATAAATACATAATATCTTACTGCAAGTTCACCTTTTGAGTGTGTAGGTCATTTCAGGATCACAGTCTGTTCACCAAAATCTGATATTGGCCACATTTAAAACAATGCGAACAGCTGCACATAAAAATAGATCTGAAATAAAGTGTTAGGGCTCGTAATGTGAAGACTACAGCCTAAGTGACATTGACTTTTACCTATATTTCATTAACAAAAATATTTCAGGTTTAAGACCACAGCAGAACTGTTGTACATGCCCAAAAAGTCATGTTTTATTACTAGATGTAACAAACGAATTGAGAGACTCATATACATCTATATATTCCCTTGTATGATGTTCTGAGGTCATATTTACAAAACCTAAATTTTAATCGGCTTGGTCTCTGATTATCAGGGGTAGCCACAGCGGAATCAATCGCCAACTATTACAGCATATGTTTATGCAGTGGATGCTCTTCCAGCTGCAACCCAGCACTGAGAAACACCCATACACTCTCACATTCACACACACACACATCAATATGGCCAATTTTTTAGTTCATCCAATTCACCAACCTGTATAGCACATTTGTTTGGACTGTGGCGGAAACCGGAGCACTTAGAAGAAACCCAGGTGTAACGAGATATTGAATGAGAGGAATTGCTGGAAGAGTGCAGTTTTAATGGAGTATTTGATACCGCACGGTGTATGGGAGAAAAAAAAATCCTCCACATTTCTTTGTTACTTAGATGGACTTAGTAGGTAGAGTCAGAAAGCCGTGTGTGTATAGACTATCCTGTCACAAAATGCGGCGAAAATTCTACACGACAGTAATAGTTTGCGGTGTTTACACTTGAAGAGCAGCATTAACATCGGATCTTTCAGTCTATAATATTGTAATGATATTAATGTACTGTAAACTTAGGCCCAATGCCAATTCTATTTTTGTACCCCTTCCTCTTACAACTGAGGTAAGAGGAAGGGCTTCAAATTTACCCCTAAGAATTGGGACAGCACTACAGCACCTGCACACGTCATCATATGTCATTGCGATCTCTTGCTTCACATGAGATCAGACGATCGCAACTGCTGTAGTTATTCCAGTTGTGTTGTTTTTTGGGTATTTATCTTCAGGAAATCACTGAAGGCATATATTATGTTATCATAACGATCTAATGTGGCAATAAGTTCGTAACTATACTGTGTATTTACACCGTGGCCATATTCATCTGTAAACACACGAAAACAACACTAACATTATAGCAGACACTGTAAAAAGCCCATTCCCAGCCACTAGACTTTTCTGACAGGGTATTCGAGTGTCAGAATGTTGTGGGACTGCTGTACAGGAGTTATGATTAGGGATTATAGATCACGAAATTTAGTTCTTTTCATAGTCTTTTCGAAGTTTTTTTCATAGCGTTTTTTTTTAAAGCATGACGGTAAAACATGAACGCGGTTATGAATATATTAAAGCACATGTTTGTTTGTTGTAAAACTTCATAATAATGACAAAAAAAAAAAACTAATTTGTGGATCTCCTTACTTCTGGGTTCAGCAATACTGCCGATGTGGCTGGTGCATTCTGGGTAATTATCTTACCCCTTGGTTTTAAGTGTGGTCTTGAAAAATCTTCGTTCGAAGGGCTATTCACCTCTTCCCCTTAGCATACGGAGAGTTGGGACACCACTACCCCTTGACGTGAACGCGCAAAACTAGGAGTAGGGGTAAGGGGAAGGGCTAAAATTGGGATTGGGGCTTAGTAACAGTTCAAATAATTTTGACTAAGGTATGTCTTTAAAAAGTGAAAGAGTACTGCTGACGATACAAACTATCTTTGCCATCTGAATACACAAACAAACGCCACTGATCGCTTACTTACCAAATCTGTAGAGACAGGACAAATCAACACAAACTGGAACTGCATCTTCTGTAAGAGGAGACGAGCGGCAAATCTGGATTTCACCATAAAAAAAAATGTTCCTTACAAACATATTTCTGTCGCATGCACTGTAGTCCACATGTAAGTCTAGCTGCGCTCTCATAGCGGGAAATGAAAACAAAACCTTTGTTGAGGCTCATTTATAAACAAAACACTGATGACCCAAATTCTTGTTCTTTCACTTGTTTTGGCAACACAACGTGGCGTCTCTCTGCCATCTGAACACTGTAACAGGTAAAAACAGTCTTCAAAGCTATCATGCATATTAATGAAGTTGCACCTCATTCACAATAGAGTGGGCTGATTGGTTTGAACCAAGTCTTTCTCATGAATTAAATGTTGCACACTTAGAGACATCACAATGTACTTGCCGGTACAGACATCTCAAGGCCGGGACACAGCTTCAAAAATTAGTTTCAAACTGGATGAGCAAATTTGCTCGAAATAATGCAATAAATGTAACTTTTTAATGCAATATGTGTCCTAATAGTGTTTATAGCAGCGTGGGATGCATATATGACTGTCAACAGCTCAACAAATGTGCTTTGGTGTTTTGTGACCCTTTAAAGTCAAACTCTAGTGTGACTGTGACATTACCTGTAACAAAATCATTGAGCTCATTAATTCACTTCAGATGTGAACAACCAATGCTAAAACAGTGAAAACAGTGTACTCTATCATAGAAGCATTAATGCCAATGACTGGCTTTATTTCAGATCCTATGACCATTTACCCAAAGCAGTATTTGCAGATAATAACTTAACTTAGTGGTCTAGAAAATAAACAGCTTGACGTCAACTTATTTTAATGGATTTTCAGCCACCTTCAAAAAAAAGTTGTTGCAATTGAATGTTTTCACTGAAAGTTACGAAGGACATTTCTTACAAACTAATTGAAGTCTGTCGCCACGACGTCTGGTCAGATAAAATATACATCCTGGCAAAGCAAATAAATGAATAAAAACACCAAACAGTCAGAGACTTATAACTTATAACAGTTATGGGAACCAATTTAGTCTGTTGGTGTAGTGCACTGCCAAGACTAAGAGAAAACCCATTGATCTGCTAGTAATGAAAACGCAAAGCAATCTAATCATGCTTTCATTTGGCCTTTCGTTTGACCGCTGGCACCAATGACTAATGACATGTCTTCAAACAAAACAAGTGCAGATGAAGCTTGTATGAATATCACTCTCGCTTATTGAAGGAGCTATTTAATGCACAGCTCAGCTGTTTGTCATTGAACATGAGCCACAGGAGTCACTTCTTAATACTACATCAACTAAAAACAGAAGAATCTGTCAAATGTGTGAGAATTAATATGCTTCCTTGTATATTTACTGCAAGTGGGAACATCAGTACATTCACTGTTACATTAAGATCATTACATAGAAATGTCTGTATTACTGTCCCTATGCATTTATCAGAAATATTATAATTCAAAGACTCTTAAGATGTCTATTACTTTAAATTTAAAAATATGTTATTTGAAGGCTGCACAGTGACGCAGTGGGTAGTGCCCTCCCCTGACAGCAAGAAGGTTGCTGGTTCAAGCTTTGGCTGGGTCAGTTGGCGTTTCTGTGTGGAGTTTGAATGTTCTCCCGGTGTTCACATGGGTTTCCTCCGAGTGCTCCGGTTTCCCCCACAAGTCCAAAAACATGTGGTACAGGGGAATTGGGTGCACTGTAAAAAAAAATCCGTAAATTTACGGTTTATTTCCGGCAGCTGGGGTGCTGAAAAATAAGTAAAATAACGACCCCTAAATTACAGAAATTTACTGTAAAATAACAGACATTAAATTACAGAAATTTATTTAAATTAAAATTTCTGGTAAATTTCTGTTTTTTAATGTCCGTTATTTTACTGTAAATTTCTGTAATTTAACAACTGTTATTTTACGGTTTATTTCCGACACCCCACCTGCCGGAAATAAACCTTAAAATTACAGATTTTTTTTTAGAGTGTAGGCCAGGGGTGGGCAAACTCAATCCTGGAGGGCCGGTGTCCTGCATAGTTTAGCTCCAACACTAGTCAAACACACCTGAACATGCAATTCAGTATCTTCAGGATCACTAGAAATCTATACGCAGTTGGAGTTGGATCTAAGCTGTGCAGGACACTGGCCTTCCAGGACTGAGTTTGCCCACCCCTGGTGTAGGCTAAACTGTCCCTAATTTATGGTGTGTGAATGAGTGTGTATGGATGTTCCCAGTGATGGGTTGCAGCTGGAAGTGCACCCGCTGCGTTAAACATGCTGGATAAGTTGGTGGTTCATTCCGCTGTGGCAACCCCAGATTAATAAAGGGACTAAGACGTAAAGAAAATGAATGAATGTTATTTGAAAAATTACATCCTTTTGAGTCATCGATGTGGCAATACTTGTTTTTAAATTACTTATGAAAGAATCTAAGCACTACAAAGCTGTTTATTGCCACAGCAATGTACAGGAACGTTCTGTATTTTGAGGCCAAAATCTATTTTATTTTCTACCATTCAGAATACAATAATACGTTCATAACAATGTGATGATAACATTCATATCAGAAAATGTATACAGTGGCTCAGTGGTTAGCACTGTCGCCTCACAGAAAGAAGGTTGGTGGTTCAAGTCCTGGTTGGGCCAGTTGGCATTTCTGTGTGGAGTTTGCATGTTCTTCCCGTGTTCACATGGGTTTCCTCTGGGTGCTCCGGTTTCCCCCACAGTCCAAAGACATGTGCTATAGGTGAATTTGTTAAATAAAATTGTCCATAGTGTATAAGTATGTGGGTGTGAATGAGAGAGTATGGGTGTTTCCCAGTACTTGATTGCCACTGGAAGGGCATCCGTTGTGTAAAACATATGCTAGAATAGTTGGTGACTCCTGATAATCAGGGACAAAGCCAATGGAAAATGAATGAATGAATGAATGAATGAATGAATGAATGAGTAATAAAAGTAGTTATGTCACTGGTGTTACTATTCAAAAAAAATATATATATATTATTTTGAAATGAAAAATCACTCTTGACTTTCTACTTCCTATTTCCTAAAGGAGGACTTAGTGCAGAAGAAGGACGGGAAACTGAAAGTGGAACAGGAGACAGAGGTGGCAAAAATTAAGCCAGGAGTGAGGCTCATGACCACAACAGGAAAAAAGATGGAGACACAGCCAATTTAGATGCTAGAGGCTATTGCTCACACCAAACAAATAACAAAAATATTGTTGAAATAAATATATATAAAAAAACAAGTTACAATTATTTCATGATTTCAAGTTAAACTAAGGCCCCATTTACACTAATACGTTTTAGTTTTAAAACGCATAAGTTTTGCTACGGTTACGCCATCCGTCTACACTACGCCGGAGTTTTCGAGCCCCGAAAACAGAGCGTTTTGAAAACGCTGGAGAGGCCCTTTTCATTCTAATGCGCTGCTGCTCCGTCTCAGTGTAGATGGGGGAAAACGGAGACATCTGAAAACGGAGGCGGGGCTGCAGACATTAGCCTATCTGATTGGGGCTTTTCCTCAATATTAAGTAGCCTTCACACAGTTCAGTGACAGTCCTGCATCCTCTCCTTGTAAGTTCAAACTTCGCACGTTTGATATGGAAAACAAAGTCCTGAGTGTGTACATAAAACTTTAAAAAGTCATTCACATCACCCTGGCTATGCTGTTTCACTTTCTTAACAATAAAATGAAGACATGACATAAGGAACTGTCTATTTTTATTTTGATATTAGCCACTTAACAGACATCAAAAAATGTTGAGGCGTCGTGTAGCTACATAATATGTCATCTTCATGCATATTTATAACAAAACGGAGCCTATAACATCACTGCCTCCTTTCATTTTCATTGAAAATACGAAACATACACTCTCTTTCAATGAATATCAGTTTTAATAAATAATAAAGGCCATTATAAAAGTATAACGCACAATACGTTTATACAATAGAGAAAATAAAGGCAAGCAATCAGTCAGATGTGGAGTCCGCTGTTACATTAATTAGGATATTAACCTAACTTATCTGCGCTCAGCCAAAACACGTAACCTGAGAACAAGTAATAGATTTAAAAGACCAAAGACAGGGAATATGTCGTTAGATATAGACAACAAGATGAATTAAATATCACGTTTAACAAATATAGTGAGATTAGATCCAGCAGGAGATCCGTGATAAACAGTCCGACGTGCACAGCTCTCATATGGGTATGTGCTCAACGCACGCTGCAGCGCATGCCAGAGAGTGTGTGTGTGGTCACGTGATGTGAGTCTTCACCGTTTTAGTGTAGACAGAGAGCTGTTCAGAAACGCTGGGTAAAACGCTAGTGTGGACGTGGATTGTTTTTATTCTAAAACGCCGTTTTAAAACTAAAACGTACTAGTGTAAACGGGGCCTAAATCTGCAAATTCTTATACTTCAACATGTTATTATGTGCCAAGGCTAGTGGAAAATAATTACTAAAGGGCATGATAGAAAAAAATGGGTTTCATTCATACTCACCTGGTATAGATTATTAGATTTATTGTTTTTCTTAGAAAAATATAAGCTGCAACACTGGTAGACAAGGATGGTTATCTTTTATGGGTTTTATTCAAAACAAGTCACTAAATCAAAGGAAGGGAGCCGGAGAGTGGTGTAATGGCTGTTAGCGATTTCATCAACAGCTCACAAGGTCACATTGGGAACATCAGAAGGTGAGTATACAAGCAAACAGTTCTTCAGGTAAATAGTAGATCTTCAGGTAAACAGCGTAATAGTATAGTCACTTACCTTATTCAGTTGCTTGGGGATCCGTAGGCACATAGGAAACATCCATGGAGGAGGAGGAGGAGCAAAGGTGAAGAGAACCATCCAACTTTGATACCGCCCGATGAATGGGAGAATGAGGTAGGTCTTTATAGTGTCCTTTGATTGAGGGAACAGGTGCAGATGATTAGAAGGCTGTGATGGTTCGCGAAATTGGTGAGAGGTGGTTTGTAAGGGAGAGCGGTGATTGGAGGAACAGGAACGAGCCGAGGGTATGACAAAAGCATCTCTTCAGGGTGGCCACAGGCCAAAGCAACAAACAAAAGGAAAATTCCAAACATTAATATTTAAATTACCTTTAAAAAACTAAAATAATATACAGGAAGCTTCAATTCCTTAAAGTCAAAGTGATTATCATAATGAAGAAGCAGGTCACCACTACCCCCTCAACTTTTCAAAAAATTTTGAATGCCAAACATATCACACGCATTGTTAAAATGAATCCAGGAATGAAATCCAGGAGCTCTCAACCTCACCAAGATCACACCAGAAATAAGCTCCACACGAGCTATTGGCAGATCTTTTTGATAGCCATGAGTTGGTGAGCATCCAATAGCAAATCAGACCATATCATCAGGGAGGCTATGTGATAACAGTCACCACAGGAAGCAGATGAGGAGACATAAAAAAACTAAGTGCAACAAAAACACAAAAGACTTTAAATTAATGCTGGCATACACTAGCTGGACACTTGGCACACCCATTCAACTGCTCAGTAACACAAATATCGAATCAGCCAATCACACGTCAGCAACTGAATGCATTTAGGCATGTAGACATGATCAATACAATCTGCTGAAGTTCAAACTGAGCATCAGAATGGGGAGGAAAGAGGTTTTGTGTGACTTTGAAGATGGCATGGTTGTTCATGCCAGATGGACTGTTCTGAGCATTTCAGGAACTGCAGATTAATTGGGATTTTCATGCACAAGAGAATGCTCAGAAAAGAGAGAGAAAGATGTGCACTGACTTTGCATATTTGCAGCGTTGTTGGAGAAAATACTTCGTTGTTTGCCAGAGGTCAGAGCTGACAGAAAGGCAACGGTAACACAAACAGCCACAGAGACATGAAAAAATAAGAAAGAAAAGAGATTAAGCACTCTAAAGGATTGCCAAGCTGAATTAATTAGGGCAACCAGAGCCAGGAAGACTTCTCAAAAAGACACTGTTATCTGAATGATATCTATGCTCATGTTAGTCTCTCTGTTTCTTTTGTCTTTCTCTTGAAGATTCACATAACCGTGGATCTGGCCCATATCCAGAGCAGATGGCTGTTGTCGTTATCGACTGATTCCTGCAAAGACCCCAGTGACAGACAAATTCTGCATTGATACCGTTGGCTAATACTTAGACCTGCACCTTTTCCATGGTGGATGATCATCCAGACCAGAAATTTGGTCAGAGAGGAACTGGTCACCCCGACTGAATGCCTTCTTTCTATTTTTGTCAATCTGTGAAGTTTTGGTTCCTTGACACTGCTGCCTCTAGCTTGCTTTGTTGGGACTAGCCAAACTGTGCTTCAGTGGAGCTGATCTTCAGTGGATCAGGCTTCAACAGTGACATTTGTATTTCCGGCACAGATAGCCTAGCGGGCAGTGCACCAACATATAGCGCCAATGCTATTTGAGCATCCCAGGTTTAAGTCTTGGCTCCAACTCTGCTTCCGTTCTAGTTACTGTTCAGTCATAAAATATTCCAGAAACCCAGAAATTACACCTACAACTCCTTCACTGTTCGTGGCAATGAGGAAGAAGACCACCCATGGCACTATTTAAAGTCCATGTTTGCAAGTGCATACTCTGTTTGCAAGTGCATACTCTGCCTTCCAAAAGATTTGGAAATAATGGCCTTTAAAAATTCACCATCGAATTTGAAGAAACTTGTCAAGGTAAGTAAAAAATAATATAATACACAAAACACAGCAGTTTGAGCTATCCGTAAGCACTAGATAAGTTAACTAACATTAGCTACCCGCGGTTCATAACATGCTGCGGTGTTCACTTAGGTTAACTAGCTGGGTATCATAAAGGCTATCACGCTGAATAGTGTTTTTGGCCAACAAATACAGTTGAAGTCAGAATTATTATCCCCTCGAATTATTAATTATTGCCACCCCCTGTTTATTTTTTCCCCATTTTCTGTTCAACATAGAGAACATTTTTTCAACACATTTTTAAACATAATAGTTTTGATAACTCATTTCTAATAACAAATTTATTTTATCTTTGCCATGATGACAGTAAATAATATTTGACTAGATATTTTTCAAGACACTTCTATACAGCTTACAGTGACATTTAAAGGCTTAACTAGGTTAATTAGGTTAACTAGGCAGGTTAGAGTAATTAGGCAAGGTATTGTATAACGATGGTTTGTTCTGTGGATTATAAAAAAAATATATAGCTTAAAGGAACTAATAATTTTGACCTTAAATAGTTTTTTTTTTTTATTAAAAACTTTTTTTATCAAAAATTCTAGCCAAAATAAAACAAATAGGACTTTTTTTATAAGAAAAAGTAATATCAGACATACTTTGAAAATCTCCTTAATCTGTTAAACATCATTTGGGAAATATTCTAAAAAGAAAAAAAATGAAAGGGGGGCTAACAATTCTGACTTCAATATATATATTACATATATTAATATTTATAGTTCTGCTTAATCACGTGCCCCAAAAGAGATATTAAAAAAAAAAAAAAAAAACAAACTATGTTATTTTTATTAACTATAAGTTTTTGACTCTTCTAAAGCATAAAAAAACCATAAAATGTGTTCAGATATTTAAGAAACATCTTAAGTGAACATACTTGTTTAACTGAAAAATAATGCTGAAGTCAGATATTCTGGCACCTTCTCAAGATGGCGCCGCGGATGGCCGCCTCGGTGTGGAGCTCTCCAGTGTTTACACTGTTTTTGCTAGTCTGTCCTGTTTTATGTTTATTGAACATGATCAGTTATACCAGGGACGAGCTGCTACACATTCGGCAGTGCACACCAACTAATCACCAACTGGATTTTGATTTCTCTCGCGTTTTGCGGAACATTGTCATTGGCGGAGCAGCTGCACTGTGGAAACATGACAAGGCGCGCAGGCGTGAAAAGCGAGCCAGTGCGCTCGTCAGGCTGAGACAGCGCGGCTTCAGAAGGGCGCTGCCTAGCATCCATCTGGTGAATCTCCGCTGTCTTCCTAACAAAATGGACGAACTACTTCTGCTTACACGCAAAAACACGAACTTTAACAACTCTGCTGCGCTGTGTTTCACAGAAACCTGGCTGAACGAAGCAAAATTAGAAGCTATTTAATACATGTTAACTCTCTTTAACATCATTAAATGTAGATGCTGAATCACTCTGCTGAATGTGTTTAGTTCTGAAGTTCAATTTCAAACGGTTTATTGTATTTTTAAGATCTGAGGTGAACTATCTGCTGCTGCTTTCAGTATATGTCAATAAATGTAATGTAAAATGCCATTCAAACTCACATTGTTAGAATTTAGCACTGAATAAAGCACACAATGTTTACCTGAGGTGATCACTGTCATAGGTTTCTGTTGTTCACAGCTGAGAAATAGAAACCGTTTCTAATTTATCAATTCAAGGTGTTGGTTAGAACAAAAACTCATTTTAATTTGAAGAATATTCCCTCGTTGTTGCTTTTATTTAGAACACAGTTTAAATCACTCGCTCCTGTACTCAATCTGGCATCCCACGCTTGCGTTTATTTTGATCCAGGAGTGCAATACCTAGTTCAACCACTGGGTGTCAAACTTTCATACTGCTCCTTTAATAAATAAATAACACAATACTTGTTCTTTCACTTTCAGTATTTGAGTAGTACATTTTTAAATAATCTACTCGCAATACTTAAGTACAAAAAATATTGAATACTTTAGTACTTTCAATTAAGTATGGTGCTTAAAGAGCACTTTAACTTCTACTCAAATCACTTTTTTGATAGAGCACTTGTACTTTTACTTAAGTCTGGGTCTCTAGTACTTTATACATCTCTGTTCCTAAAGGAGGACTGAGTGCAGAAGGACAGGGAACGGAAAGTGGAACAGGAGACCAAGGTGGCAAAAATGGTGAAGAGAGCCAGACAAAGACCCAGAGTCCAGCCAGGAATGAGGTTCCGGCTGCTTCCGGCTGCTTGCACTGAGCCCAAACAAAGGAAGGCAACTTGCTTCTTGTTGGAGATTTATTATAGACAAAAATATTCATTAATAAATAAATGTAAAGTAAGGCAAAAAACAGAGTCATCCAATCTCCAAAAATACAAAACTCAAAAAGGCAAAAAACAGAGTCAGCCAATATCCAAAAATACAAAAACTCAAAAAGGCAAAAAACACCAGAACAGTAGAACTCAAAAACTTCAAAGATATAAGTCATAGACGTATTTTTTTTACAAAAGAATAACTCACAGTGGTTGACAGGCTTGGATCCACAATAACTGATCAAAGCACCAAGAAACTGAGAGTGCTTAAATACAAAAAACTAAACAAGGCACATGTGAAATCAATGACAATGATTACGACTACAAAAAAGGAGAAAATGAAAAATTTCACTCACTGCGTTCGCGTGAGTTTCCTCCGGGTGCTCCGGTTTCCCCCACAGTCCAAAGACATGCGGTACAGGTGAATTGGGTAGGCTAAATTGTCCGTAGTGTATGATTGTGAATGAGTGTGCATGGATGCTTCCCAGAGATAAGTTGCGGCTGGAAGGGCATCCGCTGCGTAAAATCGTGCTGGATAAGTTGGCAGTTCATTCTGCTGTGGCAACCCCGGATTAATAAAGGGACTAAGCCGAAAAAGAAAATGAATGAATGAATGAATAATATAATATACCCAACTAATACAATTTTACTGTACATCAATTCAGGTAACTTTTGAGTAAACTTTCATACTGTTATTGCTATGACTAAAAAGATTTAAATTAGGATGTTGCTGTTTTTTTCCCTCTGGTGTACTAAAACTGATGATCCATGTTATCATGGATTATTTCCTGAATAGGTCACACTTTATTTTGATGGTCCATTTGTTAAATTTATATCAACATACCAACTAATTCTTAATAGATCATACTGTAAAGTAGACTGCTGGGGTTAGGGTCAGTGTAAGTTGACATGTACTTGCAAAGTTTCTCGAAGTCAGTTAAATGCAACCCAGGCTCATTCTGAAAACGTAGTCCCGTTTCTGGAAACCGCCAATTATGTAGCCGGAGGTATGTCTGGCTTTATTTCGTTTTTAACAAACGCTATGGGGCAGTTTGACGCCTTATCTCCGTGTGGAGAGTTTTCCTGCCGCAACCAGTTTGTTCCGTTAGCTAATCATGTTACGTCAGCAGACTTGAGACGCAGAGAGGAGTTGAACACGATGACGATGACGGGGTTCGAGTCCGGGGAAGAACGGTTCCAGAAATCAGGTAAGACAAAAACTGAATCCAAAAAATAAAATGAACAATAACAGGATGAGAATGCGGTAAAATCCGAAAACGTGGTAAAAATCAGACAAGGGTATTTATTTTTCTGGACGGCTTTTGTAAACTGTTGATTGGGTTCGTCATGAAAAAGAGGATGCCTACAGGAGCAGGGACAGGATTTTA
>CAIGQZ010001535.1:585225-612710 GCA_903798205.1 Danio tinwini | reverse complement strand
CTAATTCTCTTTAGATTATAAGTAGACTGTTAGGTTGGGGTTAGGGTTAGTGTAATGTCGAGTTCAGACTACATGATTTTAGCCAACAGGTTTTGAGAAATCGCCGACAAATGCCTGAAATCACAGGCAAATCGATGCTCATGCAAGCGAGTGACAATCACACAGTATGAACTATCAAGGACGCATTATGAGAGAATCGCCGATGAATCACAGATGCCCGTGAGATATTTGGCGTGCTAAATATCTGGATCTGTTGGCAATGCAAATCATGCCGTGTGAATGTGTTCAGACTAAAAACAACATCCGCATTCACCTACAGCCAGTGAGAGAGCAGCATCCACTCATTTTCAGTTGATTTGGACCCAAGAAATGGAGGAAAAAGGAGTGTAAAATTGGCACGAGCACTGTGTCTGTTTTACATGTCATCTGAGCAATATCACAATCAGGTCAAAAAGTAAAAAGAAATGAGAAGAGATTGTTAATTCTCTTCAAAAGCCAGGTGAGCAACACAACTTTCTAAAGCTAAAGTCTTCTGTTTCCATTATGTAGTTAATAACGAAAGATATATTACGTGACCTCGCGTTGTTTCCAAGTCACTTCTCGCGTTTGTTTGGCTGTGAGACGGAGTTTGGACAAAGTTGTTGGTGATTCTTCCTATTTTAAAGTCATGCAGTATGAACTTTCCTGTCGCCGATCCATCCTAAAGTGTAAATACAGCGCCGACAGAACACTAGCCCAGATAGTCATGCAGTGTGAAAACATCCGTCACATGACTACTTTAAATAATCATGCAGTCTGAACTCGGCATAAGTTGACATACTTGCAAAGTTTCTCATAGTCAGTTAAATGTCTGTTTCAAGAGTTCACACTATAGATAATAGTCAGATAATGGTCAACTGAGATAGCAGGTTTGGCATGCTGTCCCAGGAGAGAACCCTGAGCTTGGAGATAGATGAGCCCAAGGTTCCCGCCTGGTCAATGAGCGTTAGGAGGGATACGAGATCAGGTGTTTCTCGAGTGCCCCCTTAAACTCAGGCAAATTTCTGGTATGTAATGTATTTATGCGTTAAGTGCTTATGACTGTATTACAATGCATGTTTTTTAGACTGTGGGAGGAAACCGGAGGACCCGGAGAAAACCCACGCGAACACGGGGAGAACATGCAAACTCCGTGCAGGGAGTGCCGACTGGCTCGATTATGATTTGAACCTGTGGCCTTCTTGCTGCGAGGCATCAGTGCTATCCACTGAGCCACCGTGTTGCCCGATCACAAAAGAGGAGGAGGGAAGGATAGTGGGAGGGGGGAGGGTTTTCCAAAAAACGAAGATATTGAATGGAGTTTAGGAAGGGTATTTATAGTATTTTAGAATGATCTGATAGGCTAGCTAATGATTAGCGATGAGGATCAGCTGTAGTCGATCATATCACGTGCTCCTCTCGAAATTAGTTTGTGAAACTTCATTTAGCAGCAGTATCAACATATATTAGGCAGACAGTCTACTAATAGTCAATTGGACCATTAAAATAAAGTGTTACCCTAGAACTGTTACGTTTGTGGGTCTTTCTGTTTTTCTTGCATGTATGTGTGTGTGTGTGGGAAGTTGTTGTGTCTTGTTTGGGTTCTTAACTGCGTGGTGTGTGTGTGTGTGTGTATGTGTGTTTACATTCATCAGCTGGGTGGTCACGTGTTTTGTTACTACTCTCAATGTACAGGTGTTAGTTATCAGTCACAGCTGCTGAGCGTTCCGCGCGCTATATATGTTCAGTGTTTTGTAGTTAGCATTATCAGTCCGTTGTTGTTCACTCCTGTGTCTGCTTCTGTTAGACTCTCTCGCTCGCTTTGATGGAGGCTCTCTGACAACCTGTTTCATTTGGACCTTATGCTCGTCTCCGTTTCTTTGATGTTGTTACTACTGCCTGCTCTGAAGACAACATTATCTGTGAGAGACTTCACCCCAAATCCGCTTCTCTAATGAACTTTACCGTGGGTAAACTCAACGATTTCCTTAAGAGCTGCTCTATAGCGCTACCTTTCCCTTCCCACGATATTTGGTGAGATATCCATGAGAGACTGCTATACGACGTTGGTTCACGAATGAACCTTCACCGCTGTTTGGTGTGTCGTATTTTGGTGTGAGCATCCTTGCCCTACACTATATCTGGTGAGATCTATACCAGTTGTGACTCTAAATTAATTATCTTGTTTTGACTTGCATTTGGGTCTCCTGTGTATATCATTGTGACAAGAATGTTCTAAAGAGTATATTGTGGGTACTTGAGCCCTTTCACCAGATTCCTGTTTCTTTTGCTCTCTACTGCAGTACTTGCTCATTATTTGTTGCCATGGACACAATTTACATTGCATACCTGTTTCTTGTTGTCCCCTTGTTTATTACCTGTATATATTGCTATAGTTTCAGTTCTTTGTATCACTGCCACATTTCTTTTGTGATATTCTTTGTTTCTAAGGGTAGATTTTGTTCTTCGTCTTTTAATAATAAAATAAAATACAAATATAACTTTTTATACTTGCAGTATAATTCAAAAGTGGTGAATAAGAGAGCATGGGTTGCTTTTTATCATTATATAATGGTTTCAGACCTACATCACTCATTACTTTCATGGAAACAGGAGATGTTTTAGATCTTCATCCATATTTTAGCATAGCACATCACCCATGCACTTTAAAGAGCCTTCTTATTAACAGCTCACACTTTGTGTATTTTAGAACTTAGGTGATGGTACTCGCTGGTACTTCTTGGTCCTTGTAAAAATTGTTTTTCTCAAAACCAGAAGTGTAATTTTCTCTAGTAATAGGAGAAATGAACGGAAGGTTGAAACAGATGCCGTTCGGAGGTCTGAGGAGAGATCAAGCAACTTGGCAATGCACAGATCAATTACAGCTAATGCACCTCCGAGCGCTGTTAAAAAAAAAAAAAAGAAAAAAAAAAGAGCAAGTTGGCACTATAGCATGCTCAGAGCAAAGCATCTTTACAGAAAACACAATTTACTATAAGGCCTGATGTGAGATTTTGGGCACGTTGCCTCTTTTTTTGTGAACGATAGGGGAAACATTTCATGAGTTCAATGTTCACTATTATTGCAGTGGTGATTAAAATGTCAGTTCACTTCTCTTGAGACTAGATTTGCATTTTTTTTTTTTCAGAGGGTGCCCATCTCGATTTTACGTTCTTTGGCAGATGCTTTCTTTTCAGTGTGACCAGCTAATCTGGTATTTGTGACAAAAAATACCCAAGCAAACTGCTTAGAATACAAGAACTGACATTAAAGGTGTAAACTGAGCTACCACATTGATACAGATACAAACACACAGCTGTTTACAGATACATAATGACTTTGCTGGTGCAAGTGCAGGGCTTGGTGTTTGGAACTATTTTCAGGTGCTGCGCAATATCATTTTGCCTGCTGCAGCCATGGTATAGCAGCAAAGTTACTAGGTTATTACGCCGGAACGAGAGTATATACTATAGTTTCTAGCCATATCGACTAGAAAAAAAAGTCATATTACATGAAATCCTATTACATAATGTAAATGCTGAACAGAGTTAGAGAGTACAGTTTTTCAGGGAGATGTTAATTGTCTAACCTGATTCAATTATTAATGATAAGCTAAGCTAAAACTGCTTCTGCCAGACTCAGAGATCAACTGAATGGATAAAAAAAAATAAAAATACTCATTTCTTTAATTTTAGGTGGCTTGTAAAATTAGCTTACTTAACAAACAAACAAAAAAATAGTGTTCCTTTAACATTTTTTATAGAAAAGATATTCTAAATTACAAATTAAACTTAATACATGGGGCTGGTTTTGTAAAGCATGTCAAAATGTATTATTATACACTACATTTTCGAGGCCATACAAGTTCAGATAATCCAATTCAAAGTAACTTCAATTCTTTAATAAAATAATTATAGTAAATACACAATAATCTGCCCCATAATATTTATTGGTGTGAAAAAAAAATAAAATAAAGTTAGTAGTTTACTGCGCCTGCAGTTCATTTCAGATATAGAAAATGCTGTAAATTATATACACTGTATACTGCATACATATTTTTAAAGAGCTCTCAGATTTCATCTAAAATATTTTTTTTTTCGTGAACGATTCATTTACAGTTTTTCTCAGTTTCTTTAGTGCATTTCTCACAACGCTATTTACATTTGCACAACAGTTAATGCATTTCTCAAAACAATTAGTCATTTGTGCACATCATAGTAGCAGTTTCTCATCCCTTCCAGCAAATTGCGAATGCTTTTGGACATGCATCAACTGCTTTCATACAACTCTCTGCTGTTTGTAACATTATCATTTGCTTATGTCATGTCAGTCAAAATGAACTAAACTTGTGGATGCTGAATAGTCATTCCATATAAAACTAATAGTCCTCATTGCATTACTTCAGTCATTACATACAAAAATGTTGAACTAGTTGTCAAAATCTGTCAAGCTCATTTTATTTAAAAACTTTAAATCTTTTTTTTTTCCTGAAAATGTCTTCTAAATTGAACAATTTCATGAATGATTTACAGACCTGTGTATGTTGTAGGTTCAGTTCCAATATGTACTGCAGTATTGTTTACAGTTGTGCACAGCTCTAGCCAAAGGGAGTTTATGTTTGTTGTAAATAAGGGTGTATTTATTCTTTTGCACAATGCTGTGAATAAATTTGAATTGTAAAGAGCAAATGCAGTAAACATGTGAAACATACATATTCAGTGTCTTGTACTCAGATACCTCACTAAATGCAGTGATGTATAACTTTACTGTAGTTTTCAAATGGCTGTGCAAATAGTATATAGTGCTGTCTTGAGCATTTTCAGGACGTGTGACTAAAATCTGACTTTTATGCATTGGAAAATATGTAGAATAAACTGTCATAATGAAAACATGACAAAGCCATTTGACTATCTTGTTCATAAACAATGCTGTCAGGACTTTTCATTCTGATGACACTGACACTTTTATTGACATAAATACTTGCTTTTGAGAAATGAGCTATCCATTTTGATCAAGAGACATGCTTTTGCAGGTTATCCACTATGTTTTGCAGTTAGTACTAATTGTTTTGGGAGATGTATTAACTGTTGTGCAAATGTAAATAGTGTTGTGAGAAATGCACCAAAGCGACTGAGAAAAACTGTAACTACTTGATTAAGTTACTTTAGACTATGAGTACTGTAGCTTGTTGCAGTGCATAATTTTAGCCTTAAAACAAGACTAAATTTAGACGTTTACACTATTCCCCCAAGCTTCACCCACTTGGAGATATTTGGTGCTAAAGCTCAAACACAGCAGGCAGAACAAAGTCAGAGGTGGCCTGAAAACACGAGAACAGGATGTCCTGGCACTTTCTTTTTTGTTGGTAATTTCATAAATGGAAGGAAAGTTTACAAGTCCAGAGGGAAGGACAAAGACATATTAGAGGGCATACAGTTGCTAATCAAGTCTCAACGAATAAACCCCAAACGAACCTGAACAAGAATTCTAAAATAAATAAGTGTTGTCAAATTACTGAAATAAATCAATACAAAAATATTTCTGCTGTTTTCCATTATGTTATTTTAGATTTTACACATCTTTATGATTTAAAAAATCATTTTGTGTAAAATGTCTTACGGCTTAGAAAGTGTTGACATTGTGCACTTTGTCCTTTTTTTTTCTCTTGCAGTCACCTTAATTAAATCTCAGATCTTAAGTCTATGTCATCTGGAAAGTACCGTCTAAAGTTTAATATTTTATAACAATCTCATAGGATCTCATGTAAATTTAGCATTAAACAGACTGCAAAATGATACTAGATTCAATTACACAGCAAAAGAGTTACTATAATTAATTCAGGGGCAATTTTATTAAATCTTTCCATCTTCAAAGCTGTCAGGTTTTGTAAGGGAAACACTACGTTTTCACAACTCTGTATCTTTTTACCATAAAGTATCATGCTACAGGATAATGTATGGGATGCTGAAGCCATCCCATCCCAAACTATGTTGACATATATGATCTTGTTCACATTTTATAAATTACTTTGAAGGTGGAGAAAATATTTTATAATACTTGTTGTTTAGTGAAATAAATGCAACAGCCTCTGTCCAGAGTATATACAGGAATCAGAGTTTGAAATTCAATACCTTTTAAGACCTTTTTTAGGACTCTTTCCGCATTTTAAGACCTCATCACCACATAAGGTTTCAACCGGAAACACTGGTGAGATTTTAACAGTACATTTAGTAAATATTAATGTAAGAAACTAATCCAAAACTAAAACATTACTCATATACTGAATAACAATTCATTAAATCTAGCTAGTTGGCACCTATAGAACTGCATAAATAATGGTGTTGCCTTGGTTAAGGCAGTAACAAAGCAGCATGATGTCAAATCTGGTAGGATTTCATAAAATACCCAACATCCTGATATTCTCAGATTTAATTCAGGCATGCATACAACCATACAATCGTGCATTGCATAATCAAAAATTATATAAAATGTAATACCTTGCAAAATAGCATTTAAGACTTTTTAATACTTTTTAAGGGCCTTGAATTTCACTACATTAATTTATTAACTTTTAATATTTATTAAGACCCTGCGGACACCCTGTCGGTTACACTGCCACTTTCCTAGGAACCAGTTAAGATAAAAAAGAAATGTATATAATAATAATAAAAATAATGAGAAAAACAGTTTCATTTCTACTGGTGACTTCCGTTTAGCTGTTTTACAATGGGCAACTGAAAATCCAGAATGAAATGGTGTTAAAAATTCAATTAAAAGGCTTTATGAATCACATTACTAGCAAGACACCAGGCGATTTTTTTGCCATCGCTCTTGCACTCTGTCTCTTAAAAAAACCTCTCTTTCCACTCAATCAGATGGAGTGGGGCAAATTCTGACCAGCTTAGATTGCAGAGTGCAGATGAATTTTTTATGATGGAAGACTGATGAGATTTGTGAAGAGCTAATGCATGCGGCTGCTTCACCTCTGTGCTTAGCCTGTTTCTTATTTCAGCTAGCAATAAATTAAACTGATTATTTAATCAAATATTTCTGAAATATTTACAGCATATTTTTGTTAAGCAAGGCTTCTATTATTTTCAGCATCCACTAGTATATCTATATAAGAAAAAAAAAATCACACTCTATGTTAAGGTACAATTACTGTATTGCTATTAACAAATTGCAAAAGTGCTGTATATAGGTTTTTGACTCTTCTAAACTATAAAAATACCATAATATGTTTGTAGATATTTCAGAAACATGCTAAGTGAACAATCTTGTTTATCTGAAAAACAATGCTGAAGTCTTTGTTTTGGTCCTTTTAACCCGCCCAATATCAGTTTAGCCAAATATATTTCCCCATATGCACCCCAGGTTGCCTTGGTGGAAAACCACATATTTGTTTAATTCAGTCATGAAGGCTCTCAAAGCATACAGTTGGAGTCAGAATTATTAGCCTCTCTGAATTATTTGTTTATTTTTCCCCCAGTTTCTGTTTAATGGAGAGAAGATTTTTTTTTCAACACATTTCCAGACCTAATAGTTTTGATAACTCATTTCTAATAACTGATTTATTTTATCTTTGCCATGATGACAGTAAATAATATTTGACTAGATATTTTTAGGTTTTTAGGTAGATATTCAGGTTAAGGTGACATTTAAAGGCTTAACTGGGTTAATTAGGTTAACTAGGCAGGTTAAGGTAATTAGGCAAGTTATTGTTTAACAATGGTTTGTTCTGTAGACAGTCGAAAAAATATAGCTTAAAGGTGCTAATAATTTTGATTGTAAAATGTTTTTTTTAATAATTTTATTTATTTATTTTTTATTCTAGCTTAAATAAAACAAACAAGACTTTCTCCAGAAAAAAAAAAAAATATTATCAGGCATACTGTGAAAATTTCCTTGCTCTGTTAAACATCATTTGGCAAATATTTAAAAAAGAAAGGGAGGTTAATAATTCTGACTTCAACTGTACGTCTGTGACGTTTTTTTTAAAGCTTAAAACCCCCTACAACTAATTGACAGCTTATTAATAGTTATGTAGAAGTTGAGTTTGAATACTGCATATAGGATTAGAGATATAGAATAAAATCATAAGCGCTAATATATAGTTAATATCTTATTAATAGGCAGGTAATAAACCAATAGTTAATAGTGGGAATTGGTCCTTAAACTAAAGTGTTACAAACAATAATATTGTATATTATTGTGAAAAAGCTTGAAATCTCGGGTTGTTAACTATGGAGCATGAAGGAGCTCTCAGATTTATTCTACATTTTTCTAATTTGTGCTCCGAAGTTGAACTTTTTTATTTTCTTTTTCCATGAAAGTCTTTATATTGCATAATATTGCTATTTCAATGTATGATATAGGCCTATAAAAGAACTATGAATGTAAACGAAGGAGAAATTAATACCTTTATGGTAATGTCTTACAAAAACACTCAACAATACCACTAAATTTGGTAAACATGCCATTCTTGAAAAAAAAAAAAGGATTGCTGATGCACCAGCATTGGTATTCATTTACAAAATGTTCAGTCACATGAAAAGCACTTAGAAAAATTGAGTCACTTGACCATGATCATCTTAAATCCTGTAGAAGAGTTTTGCACTAGCTGTGCCAAAGTCACAGGTCACAATGGGTTTTCCACAAACTCTGAGTAGCTTGAAATAGATGAAGTTAAGTGCCCCATTGTACTGTTTTTATATTTAAATTGTGTAATTTAGAAGAAGCTTTTGTCCAAAGCTTCTTACAAATGAGAAAGTCTTTAAGCGACCAATCATAAAAGGCAATATTCACAAGAAGTGCTACTAATACAAACATTCTAACATTGTTAGAACGGTTAAAGCTAGGGTAGGCAGGAAATAGGGAGGGGGTGAGAAATTTGGATGTAGCCAAGTGGTCATGAAAGAGATTTGTTTTCAGTGGCTGCCTAAATGAGAAACTCATTTTGCATTGATTCTGAGATTTTATTGCTATTCTCTCTTGAATTGATTCAGATTCTAACAGCAGATTGTGCCAACGGGTATTATTTAATTGTACACAAATAAATAAAACGTCTCAAGAAGGAGTGCTTGTGTTAAGATGGGTCATGTAAATATCACAGGTATAACATAAACACAGCTATGAACTCTCGTCATTTTCTTAAAACCGTTTCTAACTCATTAATGATTTTAGAATCAAGGAATGTGTGAAAGAAAGTGGAATTGAGCAGAGCATGGCTGTTTGTAAAGCATACAGAGGCATCTGCTGTTGAAAAGTAGGCTCAGAATTGATTCAAGAGTGAATAGTGATGCTTTTCACAAATCTTAGTATTGACACAGAATCAATTTCTCTATTATTTTTTCACCATAGCTCTAGCATCAGCAGTCTGTATGGGATTGGGGAGATCATTTTACCAGTGAGAAACAGTAAATGAAAAGGTTCTGGAAAGCAATTAAGGCCCAATCCCAATTCTACCCCTTAGCCCTTCCCCTTACCCCTACCCCTTGTTTCGCGTGTTCTTGTCTAGGGGTAGTGGTGTCCCAATTCTCTTTAGCTTGAAGGCATAGGGCTAAGGGCAAGGGGTATACACCCCTTCGAACGAAGATTTTTCAGGAGTACACTTAAAACCAAGGGGTAAGAAATTTCCCAGAATACACCAGCAGTATTGCTGAACCCAGAAGTAAGGAGATCCACAAATTACTATTTTTTTGTCATTATTACAAATTTTTACGACAAACAAACATATGTTTGAATAAATTCATAACCGCGTTCATGT
The DNA here is from genome assembly GCA_903798205.1 of Danio tinwini. Taxonomy (NCBI): domain Eukaryota; kingdom Metazoa; phylum Chordata; class Actinopteri; order Cypriniformes; family Danionidae; genus Danio; species Danio tinwini. The sequence goes on along the minus strand of CAIGQZ010001535.1, from coordinate 602,926 downwards.
TTTACCATCATGCTTTAAAAAAAAAGAAAAAAAAATGCTAAATTTTGCGATCTATAATCCCTAATCATAACTCCTGTACAGCAGTCCCACAACATTCTGACATTCAATGGCACTCAAATTCCCTGTCAGAAAAGTCTAGTGGCTGAGAATGAGTGTTTTACAGTGTCTGCTATAATGTTAATGTTGTTTTCGTGTGTTTACATAGATTAATACGGCTACTGTGTAAATACACAGTACAGTTACGATCTTATTGCCACATTAGATCAATATGATAATATAATATATGCCTTAAGTGGTTTCCTGAAGATAAATACCAAAAAAATAACACAACTGGAATAACTACAGCAGTCGTGATGGTCTGATCTCATATGAAGCAAGAGATTGCGATGACATATGATGACAAATTTGATGATATGATGATAAATTTTGATGCCCTTCTCCTTAACCCTCAGTTGTAAGGGCCAAGGGGAAGGGGAAGGGGTAGGAGTACAAAACTAGAATTAGGATTGGGCATAAGAGTCTCTTTGTGATACTACCATGAGGTGGTATACACTTACTGACTGAAGGCTTCTAAATCTGGTGTGGAATTGTAGAAGCAAAAGGAGGTAGGAAGGTGCAAGGAATATGGGCTTTTCTATGGAAGCATTCATGATTTAAGGGGCTTCTCAAGGTAGCCAACGCATGACATGGGCTCTACTGGACTCTATGAAGACCAAATGCACTGCAAAAACTGCTTTTCTTACTTAGATTTTTTGTCTTGATTCTAGTCCAAATATTTAAAAATTCTTATGTCAAGAAACATTTACTTGGCAAGCTAAATATAATGTCTTGCCAAGAAAAATAACATGCCAATATTAAGTCAGTTTTTCCTTTAAACAAGCAAAATAATCTTGTTTTTCCTTTTGACATAATATTATTTTGCTTACTGCATTGGGAGATTATTTTGCTTGCTTTAAGGAAAAACTCACTTAATATTGGCATATTATTTCTGAAAACAAGACAATATGTTTTGCTTGTCTAGAAAATACTTCTTGATTTAAGAATTTTTTTGATATTTGGACAAGAAACAAGACGAAAAATCTAAAATCATTTTTTTTTTGTAGTGTGAGTTGCATATTTTTGCATCTTTGGAAATGTTTTAAGGATGCCTGATTGGAGTCTACACCAAGATTCCTGACTGAGAAGAGATTATTGTTGATGACCCCAGTTGAACAGTAAATGCATGCTGTAAAGCTTGAGTTGCAGGAAAGAGAAGAAGTTCTGTTTTTGCCACACTGTAAAAGCTAAAAAGTTAAGGCAACTCAAAACATTTGAGGAAACCGATTGCAACAAACCATTTAAGTTCAAAAACTAATCCTAATGAGTACTGTGAACTCAATGCATTTGAGTAAATGATTCAATTTGAGCACAGTAAAACCCAGTAAATGAATAGAACTCAAACCAACTGAGTACTATAAAACCCAATAGGCTAAGGCAACTCAAACCATTTGAGGAAACCAATTGCATTTGAGTTAAAAAAACTAATCTATATGAGTACTGTGTACTTACTCCATTTAAGTTGAAGTAATGAGGTATTTAAATACCTTCAACACTGAGTTCAAAACTCTTTTTAAATGAGTAGAATTAACTTTCAGTAAAATTTGAGCAGTGGTGGAAAGATCATACTCAAGTAAAAGTACCATTATTTGCCAAAAAAAACATAGTGCAAGTAGAGTAAAAGTATCTGTTGTAAATATTACTCAAAATATGAGTAAAAAGTAGCCTCTTTAAAAGTACTCAGAAGCAGTGAGTATTACACTGTGAAAAGTTGATGTGTTTACATGCAGTTTGTGCAAGGATGCGTAAATGTAACATTCTGTAGTGCATTTAGTGATCTTCCTATATTCGTTCATTCCTTCCAATGTTCCTTCCATTGTTTGTTTATTTGTTTCTTCATTCATTTGTTTGTTCATTCCTTTCTTTGTTCATTGTTCCTTTCTTCATTCCTCCTTTCATTCGTTCACACATTCATTCGTTTTTTTCATTCAGATTTTTGTTCCTTCCTTCATTAGGTCCTTTGTTAGTTTATTTATTTGCTCGTTTGTTCGTTCCTTAGCTTGTTCAGTCCTTCCTTGAATCCTTCCTTCATTCATTTAGTCCTTCCTTCCTTCATTAGTTAGATCCTTCCTTTGTTCGGTTCTTTGTTTCATTCCTTGTTTGGTCCTTTTTTCACTTGGCCCTTCCTTCCATCCTTCATTCATTCCGTTCAGTTATTGTTTAAGGCTGTTTAGTGATTTCAGTCATCATACAGTCGATAACCTTTATTTTCTCATCAGTGACATGCAGTCTATAAAAAGTCTCTGGGTCAAAGTGTGTAAAGATTTTGGACATCTGCTTGGGGCTTTTTTAATACTTCCAAATCGTTTGCTGCTTTAATAAAGCGCCCATGTCTTGAGCTTGTTCAGTATGGTGCAATTTACTTTCTATGTGCGGTTTGATTGGACAGGAATCGGATTTTTCTACTTTAGCCAGTCACCATAAGAAAGAAATGAAGTAGTTACTGCAGGTTGAAGGAAAGTAGGGGAGTAAAAGTACCAATACTCCACTAAAATTGTACTCAAGGGAAAGTAAAAGTACACATTTTTAAAACTACTTACTAAATTACAATTCCTGAGAAAAACTACTCAACTACACTAATTTGAGTATTTGTAATTTGTTACTTTACACCACTGATTTTAAGTTAACTACACTCTTTTCATTTGATAAAGTTGACTGTTGGGTTTTACAGTGTTAATTAAGCTGCAGGTAATGATCATTTATTCATGCCGAGATGTCCTCCAGGAACTGTGAGATATATGCAGCTAGTATTGGATAATCTAGTTGAAATTAAAAGTAAAGCTGCATGTTGTTGGCAACAGTGATGAGAAAAAAACAAACATGTAATTAGATGATGAGTCCTTGCTCTGTGGGGTAAATTAAGAAGAGAATGGGTCACAGAACTGATCCCTGAGGAACCCCCAAGGATATCTTCGGGCTTCGAGGTAAAAATCAAACCAGCAAATCAGTCCAGCAATGCCCAATGAAGGAGAGGGTGAGTAGGAGTATCTGATGATTCACCATATCGTTCATGATTCAAGACAGCTGACAGGTCCAGTAGAAGTAGAACTGATGAGTTGAAACCTGCTTTAGCAATCCACCAGGCTTCAGTGACAGAGTAGCGTAGTTTCAGTGGAATGTCAAATTTGAAGCCTGATTAGTTTGCGTCCAGTGTTTTTTTTATTTTTTTTTTAGATATAATATAAATATGTGAGAAATAATAATAAAAATTAAATAAAAAAAAATATCAGAATTGAGTTTAGATTTTAACATTTTTTTTCTCAAAATTTCAAGATGTTAAATCAATGTTGTAAAGAAAATAGTTCAGAGGAAACAGTAATAATCATGAGATTATTACTGTTATTTTGATCTGAGGCTCTCCATGCCCTGCTACCCAAACGAATAAGGAATTATGGATTTGATCAACTGGTCTCTGAACGCAATTGAGACCATCTTCTCGATGAGAAGCCCACTTGTCCTGCGGGGACGTTTGCAGCTGGATACCTGGCTTCTCTGTCCCTGGAGGATATTGAAGATATCTACCTATTCGGAACTTTGATAACAGGGTTTCTGCTGATGGACTTATGCGGGGCCCTGGGGTATCGACGATTGATGAAAGCTGCTCAAAACCCCACCAAGCTGCCCGGCTTGATTGAAACGATGATGAGGATGGTCGCTAATAACCAAACTTTAAATTGGGAAACATTGGGGTGAAATTAGCGGCTTTGCAAGATTTGGCCAGACATGGAGACCAGTGACGGACATTAAATATCTGTAAAATTGGCAGATATTGACCTAGATTTGAATAACTTCGCTTTCGGCTTCCCTGTGTTTTCCAGACAGCCTCGGATGGAGACAAACAACTCTTCCCGGATAGCAAGATAAGGAGACGCTCAGAATTCCTGCTCCCTGTCAAGGACACCTGTTGGACTCTACAGGATTACACACACACACTCATACACAGCTACAGATAGAATATCACTACCTAGCCCTGCATCCTACGCCTTCGTGTGCTTTCACCCACTGGAGTGGGTTGGCTGGTCTGTGACCAGTACCCCCTGGCTGCAGGACCAGATGACTGCCCGCCCTCACCGTACTATATCCACATCCCCTGTTCCCATCCCCTGTTCCCATCCCTCACTTCATGAAAGTGTATGTGACAAATAAAGGCTTGATTGAATTGAGATTAAAGATTGAGCTATTATCATTACTTTTGTTTCTTCATTTGTTATCATTATTTGTTTTCTTGGCACATACTGCACACCAATCTTCACTTTATAACTAAAATAAAACAAACATTTACAAATGCATCCATTGTAGTCATGTTATCCATTTAAAATAACATGCCTACCAAAAAAATACAGCCAGCCAATATCCAAGAATTCAAAAGAATATTGTAATTACACATCTCCAATTATTTACTTAAGAGAGACATTTATTTCTTGCTTGGAGAATTGATTGAATGTGATTGCAGTGCGAGACGCAAGTAGGTCTTTGTGAATTTTAAAAGAAAGGGGCTTGGAGTGTCTGATTCACTGTGCATTGGAGAACATAATGAATGGCCGAGAGTGCCCCGCTTGGAAATTCATTTTCATAAAATAAATTCTGGTGACCTCGTTGCATTTTGATATTTCTCCGTGGTGCGCTTGCTTACTGTCTCTTTATTTTTTACCCGTTTTGACAAAATAACAAGATGAGGAGCCTTGACCCTGTCCAGTTGCCTGCTTCGCTGGACACTTTTCATGCTTTCTCATTTCTCACATTTTATCTTTCCCCATCTCCCGCTCTCTTATTCTTCTGCCCTCTCTTGCCCAAGCCTAATTTGACAGATGAAAATCAAGGCCACATTTTTCATCTTCAGCAAGCAGCACATTCAGTGAAACCCAGTGCTGAGATGCATGAGTGTACTGCCAACCTCGTTAGACCAAGTAAGAAGATTCTGCCTCCAACTAGAGTCAGTCTCTCTTCATACCTCCAAAATGTTGGCCCACAATGTCTAAAATTACCACTGAAGGATATGAGAAAGCTCCAACTCTTAAAGTAAAATAAACTAGAAACTTTAGTATAAAAATTAACTCTCTTTTATTAAATCAGCCCTTGAAATGCAGCGACGTGAAAGAAACTGCGGATCAAAAAGTCTTTAATGCAGTTTTCACAAGAAATGTTTAATGCCTCTATTCTTTAAACCTTGTGGCTAATAACACCAGGCATGCGGTGAACAGGCAATTGGATACAGAGCAGACTGATTCATTACTGCGGACGTATTATTGTAGCTCTGCTGGTGTGTGTAAGCGCGCATATGTTAGCAGTAGTTTAAATCTGTGTGAAGCTGCGTTTTAAATAGACATAGGCCAGACCAGACATTAGCCTGAACCAGCATGCAATATTCACTGTTAAAGGGACCAATTAAGCAGGACTGGCGCATATTTCTTTTCTGATATGTTATGAAAGAAGCGAAGCTGAAATTAAAACTCCATAAAAAGAATAAAGAGAAACTTTAATTAAGGATTTCACTCTGTTCTTTCATACGGCTAATTTATTTATTTATTTTTTTAACATTTCCATATATTTATAGAGCTAAAGCCTCCATCTTTTTTTTTTTTTAGTTTCTCTAAAACAACCACAAATGAGATATTTTTTTCTCCTCCTAGTTCGAATCGAGATGTAATGTAGATCAAATGCAAAAGATTTAACATATAACATGCATCTTGGGTGGCACAGTGGCTAGCACTGTCACCTCACAGCAAGAAGGCAAGAAGGTCACTGGTTTGAGTCCAGGCAAGGCCAGTTGGCATTTCTGTGTAGAGTTTACATGTTCTCCCAGTGTTTGCCTAGGTTTCCTCCGGGTGCTCCGGTTTCCCCTACAGTCCAAAGATATGCGCTATAGGGGAATTGAATAAACTAAATTGGCCAAAGTGTGTGTGAATGAGAGAGTGTATGGGTGTTTCCCAGTAATGGGTTGCAGCTTGAACTGCATCCGCTGTGCCAAACATATGCTGAAACAGTTGACGGTTCATTCTGCTGTGGTTGATAAATCAGAAACTAAGCCGAAGGTTAATGAATGAATATATGCATCTCATCTAAACTTTCAGAAGTGTATAAATTATAGGTGGGCATAGGTAATTTTTTTTTTTATCTAGAATAATCTCACTGTAATCTTGGAATTAATCTAGGTTAAAATGGCTCATTTGAATTCTGCTGAAGGCATTCAGAATATGAGTGCTACCCAAAAAATTACTAAAAGTAAGTCTTTGAGAATGGGTTTCTCAAGCCAGGTGGCTCATTAGACCAGGGGCTCATCTCCTGTTTCCAAAATGCATCACAAACTGCTTGAGAAACTGTTCTACTATAAAAATTGCTGATGAAAATAAATGATCTTCAATAAGATGTACTTGTGTTTACTAACTGTTTATTCAGTTAAACATGAATTTTGAACTGTAGGACTACATTAGCTCCAAACAGAGATTTTTGATTACCTTAATCCGACTAAAAGTATGCATATATTAGTGGCATTATTGAAGTAAACACTGCAATCAAACTATTACTGTCACGTAGGACTTTTCACCATATTTTCCGACAAGATCTACACACGCGGCTGCCAGTAAAAGACTGCACACACAAACACATTGTGAAATGCGGGAGTTTTTTTCTTTCCATTCATTCACCGTCATTCATTTTAAAAAGCACCCGCTCCATTTTATTTGTTTATGTTTTACTGGAACGCATAATTTCTACAGGTGCCTGATAGTTAGATGTGGAGCTAACGTTAATCAGATTTACTCTAATGAACTGCATCCATGTTAGCACTTCACGTTTGATGCGGTCATTTCAAAGTAGGAATACACACATGTTCGAAGACTTGTTCTCGCCACCTACAGTGCAATTCGACCAGGTATACATCAACGCTAAAATATCAAGGTAAAAGTCATCAAAGCTTGCGTAGAATAGACCCAGCTCCCAACCCAACTTTGAGAATAGATTAACGGCGATATTTTTTATCGCCCGATAAGAGTCTTGTGTGTAACGCCGGTAACGGCCCACCACTAGTATAAATATTTAGAAAATCCAACTAATTTGTCATGATAGCAATACATGGACATGAGGTGATTTCAACATTTAGATGAGTTAGTCTGGCTTGTATTGTGTGACTCGGATATGTCAGTGGTTTCAATTTCCAGTCTTCCAGGTAAAAAAAATTCCCAGGTGATTCACCAACTGCACTGTCTTCCCATAAAAAAGACAAGGGAGTTGCATCATAGTTTCATTCACATCCAAATCAACTTTTCCAGCTTTTCGGTGAGGATATCTGTTTTGATTCGCTGCTGCTGTAGGGCTGCTTTGCGCAATAATAAGAATTGGCACAGTTGAGACGTGTTTCAAAGCAAAATGTTACTATTAAATGCATGAGGGCCTAATAAGAAAGAGAAATAAAATAAAAATCAAAAGTTAGACTAGCACTGAAATTTGGTTACAGATTGTAAGAGGTTGACCAAAGCTGGTCCTCATCATTGACATCATGTTGGTCATACGACTGAACATGTGAAACTCGTTCTTCCAGGCTCATTAAATAGCAATTCAGTGTGTGGGTTGCAAGCTTTTTTTAGCCTACATGACACCCTGAGCAACAATTTTTCATATAATGACTTTAGGCCAAGCAAAAGCATGACACTTTATTTAAATAAATGTTTTGTAAAACAAATTATGCATATGTATGCTGTTGACATAGTCATGTGTGCTGTTGACATAAAGTCCTATCCCAGTAACAGGAAAACATTCTCAGAACAGTTACATTTTTGAATATTAACATTACAACTGGAACATATTTAATGTTATAACCAAGCATTCTCCCTGTGCATTAGGGTTTTGTTGAATGTTTTGTTATTATTATTATTATTATTATTATTATTATTATTATTATTATTATTATTATTATTATTATTATCATTATTAAATTTTACATTTTGTACATACAATTTAATAAACTGACAAATATACAGACATATATTTTGAACATTTAGAAAAACTATTATTTCTAAATATAATAACTATTACAATAATAAACATATTTATAGTTAACTCTAACTTTTTCTAGCTCTTTAACAACTCTTTTTTTTTAAGTAAAAAAAAGTATGTACCTTAATTTCTTTAAAAATCAATTGAGAACACAAACCCTATCTTAAAAGTCTCTCTTAAATCATTCCGGACGAGCCCCCAATTGTTAAATTCCTATAAAAGTGTAGGAAATCAGAAATCATTCATTTGTGACTAATTCACTTAGGCAAAGTGCATTATAGACTTGGTGTTGCCCATATTGACTTGAAAACTGAGGGCCCATCATACACCCGGTGCAATAAGGTGTAAGACGTGTTGCTATTTTCATACTAATGCAATTAATTTTCCCGTCTTCCCACCATGTTGTTTAAACAGCAAATCAATTTGCGCCAATTTGTAGGCTCATAGGTGTTTCGGTCTATAAAAGAGGTGTGTTAAGGCACATTGTTAGCACGTTGCTATTTTGAGGAACTAATGAAGAAGAATTAAAGGAATAAAATATTACAAAAATTATTACTTTCTACATAAATATAAAAACCACTGCCTCCATGCCTTTTTTTACCTCGGGGGGCTTTTTTCAGTTTATTCACGACAAGTTGCTTTTGTATAATGTTGTTATTAGTAGTAGTATTGTTTATTATATGAATATTTCTATTTGTTTTATTAAAGGGCACCTATGGTGAAAAATCTACTTTTCAAGCTGTTTGGACAGACATATGTGTAGGTATAGTGTATAGAGCGTCATATTGGGGTGATATAAACACACTCAGTCCTTTTTTTTCAATTTAACAACATAAAAACGGTGGACCAATTGGAGCTGTTTTGAGATCGACCTCAACTTGACGTAGGAGTGCGGTCCCCCCGTCCACCAATATTGATTGACAGGTGCACATTACCATATCCTCAGTATGTTGTTTCACGTCCGCCATTTTCAGCATGTGAGTCAAATCGAAGTCACCAAAGGAACACCCTTGCTCTATTTTTAGATGTAAGGCTCATTGGGCTCAACATTCACCAAGTTATCGCTCTCCTCGCCGTTAGTGTTTGTGAGTTTTGGTGGGTTTGCATACATGTGTACTTTTCATTGCGTCTTCCTTAAACTTCAGCGGTTTGCATTTCCAGTGGTCACAGAAGCTCCCTGTCATCTTAACTAGGTGTAGCTGGAAAGTGCGAGTGCGTTGCCTCACGTGCGCGTCCCTCCATTGGAAATAACAAACTAATGACACGCAGCGCCATGCATTTCGCATTGTCACAGATGAAAGCGAGGACCAGGGGGTTTGCTCACTATTCTGCCGCCTAGGTCACCTATATGGACGTGCTCGCCCTGCTCAGGACACTGTTCATATTTCTGCTGTGCCACAGAGCGTTATCTGAATAGTTTCATTTTAAATAACATGCAAATGTGCGTGTCTGGTGTGCCGTGTCTCTGAGCGGCGCATCCGGTGTATGACGCCCTTTAGTTATAGCCTCAAGCAGGTCGTACACCAGTAGTGCCCCTCGGCGACAAGCAGCTTTGTGCCACTCAGCAGCATGCATTTCTGAATTCTAAACATAAGTTTCTAACAGGGGACACACACTGGCGCCGCAAGTGTGCAATACTTTCAACTGTGCAATGTGCGCGCCGTGTCGCAGTGCATCCGGTGTGTGATGCCCTTCAGTCAAAGTTAATTCAGTGTGCTTGGTTATTAGTCTTGGTGTAGGCTACAAGCTCGGAGCTTTAAACTAGCACACAGTTGGCTGTAAAACTATACAAAGACACAAATGATTTGTACTCTCTCCTTGGTCTGTGTCCGAGTCGTACATGTACAGCTGAATGCTGGTCCTCTCACTCATGTTGCTTCTCTCTGTCTGCCTGTCTGTTGCCATACACAAAGAGGGGAGCTCTTGGCTCCCCCCCTTGTTAGATTGGGCGGGAAGTCGAAACAAATTTTCATGTGAAGCAACACAACGAACAACGAACTGTGTACAATCCCCCAAAATGGCACTTTTTAAAACATTATAATAAAAAAAAAAACTGAATTGTGTTTTAAACTGAACCTAAACTGGCACACTCAGGAGAACCATAATATTAATATTACATCTTAAAAAAGTTTAAAACAAGTTTAGATTTGCCCTTTAAAACAAGTTTAGATTTGTCCAACTGTCAGGTTTTGGACCATATGTGGCATACGTTTTTATAAATTATTGTTCATTTATTTAGTTGCTCGAAATTAGAACTGAATTTAGAAATAGTATTGAAATAAATCTTTGCGTTTAACAAACAAAATTATTTATGTAGGCTAATGAATGTCTTCAGTGAGTGCATCCAACACGTTTCCTTATCCACGAAAGAGATAAAGTGAAAGTAAAGGCCAAATAGATCTTTATCCTCGTGCTGACGATGCTCTGTTTAAGTGTTTTCTCGTTAGTGAAGTGTTCAGTTTTTACACTAGCAAAGTCCGCCATGTAAATAGCAAATGCACCATGGTGTGACGCACTGACTCTTAAAGAGAATTGGAGATGAGGCTCTGATTGGTTTATGCTCAAAACACATCCATAACTCATTAGGAGAATAAACTCAACCCTGTTAGACCATGCGCCGAGGCGCAAAGCATATTTTCCCATCTGTTAGCCATCACTCAATTTTGGGGATTTACACCTACCTAACTTTAAACAGTAACAGTTCCTGACTTCAGTAAGCTACAAACACAAATTGGGTATCATTAGAAAGAAGACACTTTGAGCTTTACTGTGGTTAAAGGGAAAGTTACATGGAAAAAAAAAATAAAATGTTATACATTATGAAGTCCTGAGAAAAAAAAAAACTATTATTGTGTTCAATATTTGTTTTTCCATATACAAACACAGGAAAAAATATGACTTGAAAGCCAAGTGTCCCATGAGTTTATATTTCAAATTTGATGAAGATATCATGCAAAATGAGATTTCTGTAAAAAGTTTGCTGAGACTATATCGGTGTCCTCCTCTTACCACTTGCTATTTTTCCAAAGCAAAATTGGATTTGGACAATGCTTTTGCGCCGTGCGCTTCAGACTTTGCGCATAGATCGTTAAAATAGAGCCCAAAGACTGGAAACTTATCTTTGATTTGCTAAACAATGGTTTGGTATTGGCTTTGGTTTGTAGTGTGCCTGTGCTGAGTTGCTGTTTGTGTCACGTTAGTAAATGGATCAAGGCCAGTGTGTTCGGCTTATATGTCACATGGAGCCAGGTGACGTGATTGGTAGCCCATAAGACTGACTCTTCAGAGCTTCTTGTACACTAATTAAGAGCCAAATCATTGTCTAGTGTAGCTAACAGTCTTGTACTAGTGAAAAGAATTAGGGCAGGGACAAAGAGAATATTGCAGGCTTATGAGAGCATAATATCCCCATTACTGTGAACAGAATAGCACAGAATTAGGTAGGCCATTCCAGTCAGTATCAGCCTAACTTCAAACAGTGGTGGAATAATCATTTTCTGGTGGACATTAATCTACAAATACATTATTTTTTCGACTGATTATGTCTGGAAAACACATTTGAGTTTTGAATGCTTCTGTTCTTCATCTCATTAAATGACAAAAAACATTCAAAACTATAATTATTGTTCTTGTTGATAGCTTTAAATCTTTAATCAGTAGTAGAGTTTCATTCACAGACAATATGGTGAAATTGCCATCCATTTTCCGGGCGATATATAACCAATAATTTGTGTTTCAAAGTCTCTGGAATGGCCTTTTATTTTATCTCAACAAAAGAAGAACATTTATAGCTGCTGGACAAATTGTTCCTCTCGTTTAAAAGGCACCTATGGTAAAAAATCTGCTTTTCAAGCTGTTTGAACAGACACGTACAGTATGTAGGTATAGTGTATAGACGGTCATATAGGGGTGATATAAACACACCCAGTCCTTTTTTTTTTATTTAACAACAAAAACAGTGGACCAATTGGAGTGGTTTTGAGACTGACCGTAACTTGATGTAGAAGCACGGTCCCCCCGCCCATCAGTATTGATTGACAGGCGTGCATTACCATATATTCAGTTTGTTGTTTCACGTCTGCCATTTTCAGCATTTGAGTTAAAGCGATGTCACCAAAGGAACACCCTTGCTCTATTTTTAAATGTAAGGCTCTTTTGGCTCAACACAAGCGCCTTCATCGTCGTCCTGCGAATGAGCAACAGAGATTTTACATTTAGCGGCCATTTGCCCTGAACACGCCGTGATTGCATTGTAGCGAGATTCGGGCCATTAAAAACAGCTGATCCACTGAGTCTTTTAGCACTCTCTCCGAAAACACTCGATTGATCTCAGCTGGCGGATCAACATTTGCCACATGATCACTCTCATCGGCACCATTGTGGTGTGCAAACGTGTACTTTTCATTGCGTCTTCCTTAAACTTGAGCCGTTTGCATTTCCGCGGTCACAGAAGCTTCCTGTCATCTCAACTAGGTGCTGCTGGAAAGTGTAAGTGCGTTACATCGCGTACGCGTCCCTCCATTGGAAATAACGAACTTGCCTTAGTTATAGCCTCAGTCATAGTTAATCCAGTTTGTGTGGTTATTAGTCTCGTTGTACAAGCTCGGAACTTTAAACTAGCACACAGTTGGCACAACTTTGTTTAGTTGCCGCAGTTTTGTTCCATGCAAAAACACGGTGTTGAGAAGCCTTTACGATTAATTAACCGTGACGAATTAGAGAGCGGTTAATAGTGAAACCGGTTAATCATTACATCCCTATACTTATGACGCATGCATCATTACATAGTGGCTGTAAAACTATACAAACACACAAATGATTTTGAACCTACCATGCTAACACATTCTGGCACATTAGGAATATAGATTCCTCAACAGTAGTCTCTGCTTGGTCTGTGTCCGTATCATACATGTACAGCTTCTCACTCATGTTGCTTCCTTCTGTCTGCCTGTCTGTTGCCATACACAAAGCGGGGGAGCTCTTGGCTAAGCCCCCTTGTTAGGTTAGACAGGAAGTCGAAACTAATTTTCATGTGAAGCAACCACACCCCTAAAACAGCTACCTGTGTACACGCCCCCAAAAATGGCACTATTTAACACATCATAATAACAAATCTGAATTGTGTTTTGAACTGAACCTAAACTGGCACACTTAGAAGAACCATAATATTAATATTAAGTCTTAAAAAAGGGGTAACATTGGTGCCCTTTAAAAGATTAAAAGTACTTTAGGTGGTTGAAAGGTTAATTGCTAATGGAAAATCTCAATATTTTCATGGAGTATTTTGCTAAGATATACAGCCTAACACAGAAATGCCAAAGAGTTGACTGATAAAGCCTATTCAGCAGTTGTCCTTCACTTGTTACTTTTAATCACCTCTAAATGCCACATAAAACTCAGTGAACTGTGGTTAATCGTTTTCTTTGCCTTTCAGGTAATGACTGACTGACAGAGCAGCAAAGCTACCTTTCATGTTCAGTGACTTAACAGATAGCAATTTTCATATAAAAAAGCTCCCGAAGGAAAATACGTTTCACCCAGGCATCCAAGCATTAATAACTATAACAAATTCAAATGACCTATAGACATAACCAAGCAAACAGGTTTAATGTGATATCGGATGTGACGAAACACTAACATTTGGTTGCAATTCGTTTGCTGTAGGTACGGGGTTCTCTGAGGTTTTTAAAGTCCAATTTCATGCAGAGTTTAGCTTCAGCTTTGATCAAACTCAGCTGCCTGTAGCTTTCTAGTAAAGCTGACGTCACACTGGACTTTTCTCCCAATAGACATCCATTCATACGCACGCGAATGCGTCAGACCGGAAACGCAGGGTCATGCGTCAAGTTTCGCGTTTTGCTGAGGTGCAAAGTTGCAAAGGTGCAAGAGCTTGGTGAACTCTGACCTGCGAAATTGCATCACTTGACTGCGTGAGACCAATCCAGGATCAAAACATGACCTCTCTGAACAGAAAATTAAAACATGGAGCAATTGCAGGCTTTTTTTAATGTCTAATCATCTTGTTTAGTCCCGCCCCTTGTTGCCGTACGACAGAATTTCGCATGCACAAACTCTAGTGTGACCGCAGCTTAAACCTGAAGAGTTGATTCAGCGGTGACTGAGTATGGTTGGAGGTCAACTCTGCAGGACCTCCAAGTTTGTGAATTGAGCTAGGTGATATGTCAAAGACCTCCTGGATAGAAGAGTGAATGAATAAATCGTTGAAGGTTAGTATTTGTTTGAACAATTAATTGGAGGTCTTGGACATTCAAAAGAAATAGCTCACTTCTGCATTAAAAAACAAGTTGATTATGGTATGTCTGTCCAGCTGTATGATTCTTGTTTTGCCACAATGGTTGTTTTGCCAGCAAAGGTTGTATTGCTATTATGCTTCAAATGAAGTTCTTTTTCTTTTTTCATCTGAAGGCAAAAAGAAGTTCAGGGTCTTTAAATCTCTCTGCTAACAATCATATAGGTGTGAATATATCTGTACCAGCTCTGCTACTTGACATTCCTGTGCATTGATAGCTAGTGTTGTTATATTGAGAGTGAGAAACGTGAGAAACGACTCACCTCATGTCAAAGAAGATAGAATTCCAGAACACCCAACAATTATTTAAACTCCAAAGACTAATGGGAGTTCAAATGAGTTAAGGAGCCAAAACTACCCTAAACGTTTGCTTAAGTGAGTTGTTTGTAACTACCAAATCAAACTCAAAAGGAATTTAGTTTTGTCTGGAATTTTGTTTATAATAACAAAAATTGTTTGCTCATGCGTTTGGAGCGGTGATCCTTCTGTTAAAGGGGTGGTCCAGATTTTATTTTTTAAGGCTTGATTGAGTTTATAAGATGCAAAGCAATTTGTGCTCATGCTTCATTTGTAGAAAATCATGCTATTTTTTCATATATCTTACTTTGGTTATATACAGCTACTCTGCTAACATGAAAATGGCTATCATGTTTCCTAGTTCCTCTGAAAGGCCCGCCCTCAAGAGACTCTGATTGGTCAGCTAACATAATGTGCTGTGATTTGCAGATCAGCTCCACGTCACCAGTAAACTATGTGTACACCTATTCATCGTACGTATAGCTGTTAACACTGCTAATTTCACATTGTCTTTTTTGGGGGGTGGGGGGGGGGTATGTTGTTGTATTTTGCACGGTCTGTATTTTGCATTCTCTAGAGCCAGCACCTAAGCTTTTCACTCATCATAGCACACGTGCTGCTGATGACGTGACAATAAAAGTGATTTGATTTGAAATCGTCAAGCCTTCACAAGCATGCGCTTTGCCTCGGCTGTGCAAATACTGTCAGTCAGAGCAGCTGTTAGCCATATC
The DNA here is from genome assembly GCA_903798205.1 of Danio tinwini. NCBI lineage: Eukaryota > Metazoa > Chordata > Actinopteri > Cypriniformes > Danionidae > Danio > Danio tinwini. Next base: position 587,500 of record CAIGQZ010001535.1, on the reverse strand, counting down.
AGTTTGAGCCTTAATCAGACAGAAAATAAAAAGGATGAACCTGAAGCCTGCTCTCTAAAATAAATTTTGACAAGTGTCTGTAACGAGTGAAAATTGGGTGTGGCTCCTTTAAGAGAATTGCCATTTTACGTGTGTGTGTGTATGTGAACAGTCTGAAGATGCATGTAAGACGAGGACCATGTGTGCAGGACATACCTGCCAATATTTGTCTCTGAAAATCCAGGAGACGGGGGATGGGGGTTTGTGGGGCGATCGGATGGTGAAATGATTGACCTGAAGGGGTGCCTGGTCTGTCGGCGATCCGGGGGTGTTACGCCCCATTTAGAAAGGGCGTCAGCTTAAATGCACTGCATTGTGGATCCATCGGTGCCGCTTCAGTGGCGTTGATCGCTGCAGAGGTTGTGACTTTCTCAACTTTTCAAATGCCGACGGAAGCGCCAGCTAATCAGATCGATGTATGCAAATACACCAGTTCAGACAGTAGCCGATTGCTGACTAATTTCATTGGCTGACGCTGATATGACGATCGCGTCAGCCCCAACTTCAGACATGCTCTCTGTCAAGTGTTGACGCTGAAGCCCCGTGTGAATGGGGTGTTACAGATCGTACCAATCACCTGAGGACTAGGGGAAGGGGTTGAAATTCCGGGAGTTTTTCAGGAGAAATGACAAACCGGGAGGTGGGTCTGAAATACTGAAGACGCCCCGGAATAACGGGAGTGTTGGCAGGTATAGTGCAGGACCGATGTTCATTTTTCTTTTTTTCTGATGCTTAAATTAACTTATTTTTCTGTAATATACAGTGACGCTGTTGACAGGAGAATAAAGCACGAGATGTGGAATGCGACTTTAATTGATTTTTCTGCCGCAACACGAGATAGGTGAGCTATCCTGTATTTTTTTTCTTATCTCAATGCGTTACATATCTTTCACATATATTCTGGTTAGAAGCATGTGTAAGGAATATAAAGCGTTCATATGTCTTGTGTGAGTTCATTATCTGAGATGTAGAATGCAGGGAAAGCAGCAGCATAGAGAGACTGCATGCGCTGCTGAAGATTGTGGCTGTTTACAGAGGTTTGACTGATAAATATGAAATTTGAGCTAAATTGTTAGTTGTGCCAAACAGCATTTCCCGTTGTTTACATCCTCGCTCAAAAATACTGTTAACGCTAGACACATAGCATGTCATAGATCTGTTTTAACAAATAATAAAAATACTTACAGGTTGGGGCTCACAATCCACAGCTTCTGGTTGTTGGAGGTGCACCTTGGAGGAGTTTTTAGCCAAATCCAGCACTGAACTGGGAGAGATTCTGGAAGCTGTTCTTTGTCAAATGCTAGCTATATATTTTATATAATTCTCTGGAACATATGTAAAATTAAACTGTAAGCACTTCTTTCTTTGTGTCATGTACTTAGGAAGCCCAAATACAGAAAAAGAACAAGCTTTGTAGAGATAGTAGCCTTTGGACAGCATTTTAGCTTTCTCTGTAACATTTATGGATGTGCACCTCAATGCTCGAGTATCGATATATCGAAACTCAGAAGCTTTTAATTTGGTATCAATATTTTTTTAAGAATATCGATATTTTAACTTAATTTGAATAATTTCTGCATAACTAAATGTTTTAGCGCTGTGTACAGGATTGTCAGTGACGCTTTGTATACAAATTGTTACACCAATCAATCTGCGGCAGAACGTGACCCGAGCGATCATGTGCCTTTTAGATCACTTACATACTCAACACACGCAAGTAGCACGCTCCTGCATTACGGAATAACATGATGGCATAAAGGTAACGCGGCGTGTTGTGGTGCTCATCAGCTGAAAGCTCTGCACGAGCAGTATTAAAGAAGGCAAATCTCTCTCTCTCTCTCTCTCTCTCTCTCTCTCTATTCAATTCAATTCAATAATTACTTTATTGGCATGACATATGTTACAAAGGTTTTGCCAAAGCATTTATAAAGTTTTTATTAAAAACAACACACACACACACACACACACACACACACACACACACACACACACACACACACACACACACACATAATATGTATAACACACATTATAATATATAGTATAATAATAATACTTAAATACAAATAAAAATAAACACATGAATAATATAATAAATCAGAATAATAAACCAGCGCTCTCTCTCTCGCGTTACCATTAGGTGAATAAGAACAAATATGTATGTGTTTGCAATGTGTATATACAATATGGACGTGTGTGTGTACAGTTTATATATCACACACACACTAGTATATAT
>CAIGQZ010001535.1:563670-584825 GCA_903798205.1 Danio tinwini | reverse complement strand
AATGATTTTTTTTATTAACATTATTTAGAAAAATGACATTAACATTTTAAATAATAAGTGGTATCAATATCGGTATTGAATTTTTTTTAACAAAAAGTATCAGTATCGTATCGCATAAAAAAATTGTGGTATCGCCCATCCCTAGTAACATTACAGCTCCTCTGGCCACGCCCCTTCAATGCGCAGGGTGTGTGTGTGTGTGCATGGTAAATGCGTGAAACCAGAAACCCTTGTGATCTCATCAGCCCGGATGTATTTGTTTGTAGTCTCTAAAATTCGTCCAATGTAGGCTTTGCTAAGCTAACTCTGTAAAAGCCAATATGTTTACCTTTGCATGGAACTTTGAGCATATTATATTCAGAGATGTTGTTTATGTTCACACAGCTACATTACACATCAACTATGAACTGAAAGTACTATACACTGAAAGTTTAAAATATGATATCGAAGTGGACCTCCCCTTTAATGCCAGCTTGACAGCTTCATCCACAATATTCTTAACCATGCTCCTCTTATCATTTGTTTGCTATGGGGAAATGATGCACAAAAAGAAAGCCCCACCACCTACCCAATATTCTGTTTTAGTTGGAAGAACAGCAACATACTGAAATGCAAGTCTGGTTCACGAAAAGCCAGAGTGAGGCATACATGAACTGAGTACACAAACTGGGTGTTCAGGCAAGCCCTTTCTTTCCACTTGAATGTTTTCTAAATGATCCATGATACACTGTTTCCTGCATGCCAAGCCAGTAGTTGGTGATGTCACCTTGTAAGGAAATACTATTTGACTGTACATAAGTGGTCTTCAAAAGGAACACTTCAGTTCCAATAGTTCCCCTAACGCTCTGAGCCATTTCTTGAGTTCCCCGAATGGCCAATGGTGTCTTCCTAGTTCCCCAAATGTCCTGAGTTGCCCTTTGTGTAAACCACGGAGCTGTTCTGGAGCCCTCCCTTCCTGACATTGAAACCCAAAAGTATAAGAATTACTTACCATAAAAAGTAACAAAGGAAAGTAACTAATTTCGATTTAGAGTAACTTAATATTATAATGCATTACTTTCGAAAGTATCTTCCCAAACACTGGTGCCAACCGTTTACAGAACTTCTAAACTTTTCTGATTAGAAAATTTCAGATTTTTTTTTTTAGATTTTCGGTAGTGATGTGCACTTTTTGTGAAACGGCTTTGGAAAGATAATTATTGTGAAAAGTGCTATGCATATAAACATAAATTAATTAAATAATAATAATAATAATAATAATAATAATAATAATAATAATAATAATAATAAAAACATCACTGTGATCTGCACATACTTAAGAAAAAGACTAATTTTCACATTAAATGCTGTATAGAAAGTTGTTTTTTTTTTTTTAACACAGACATCTTTTGTTTTTTTGGTCATGCTTACCTATATGTTCTTTAGCAACAGCTGTTCCCCATTGTAAAACGTGTATAAAATCTCAGGAAAGCTAGCAAACAACAAACTAGTTGGGAGATCAATGTTTGAACCCATTAGGACTGAGAGAGTGGGCTGGAGAGTAGGGGGCTCCTAGCAATAAAACCATATGACTTACATTAAGTGAGAAAGATGAAGTACCAGGACAGGAGGAAATGGGATTATGATGTGGCCCGAGGGGAATGAATATCTGGCAGAAGTATTGCGCGATCAAGGGTGACTCAGCTCCAGCAGGTGAAAAGAAAAGAAATAAATAACCTCCTCCCATCTTCTCCTTTATCTTTTTATCTTTTGTTCTTTCTTCCTGTTTGCCTATTATGCCATGATATGCCATCATATATTATAATAAATTATATATATATATATATATATATATATATATATATATATATATATATATACACACACACACACACACACACACATATATGCACAGTTAAAGTCAGAAATATTAGCCCCCATTTGATTATTTTGATGATGTTTAACAGAGCAAGGACATTTTTACATTATGTCTGATAATGTTTTTTTCTTCTGGAGAAAGTCTTATTTGTTTTATTTCGACTATAATAAAAGCAGTTCTTAATTTTTTTATGCCATTTTAAGGTCAAAATTATTAGCCCCTTTAAGGTTTTTTTTTTCGATAGTCTACAAAACAATCCATCGTTATACAATAACTTGCCTAATTACCCTAACCTGCCTAGTTAATCTAATTAACCTAGTTAAGCCTTTAAATGTCACTTTAAGCTGTATAGAAGTGTCTTGAAAATATCTAGTAAAATATTATTTACTGTCATCATGGCAAAGATAAAATAAATCAGTGATTAGAAATGAGTTATCAAAACTATTATTTTTAGAAATGTGTTGAAAAAAAAATCTTCTCTCCATTAAACAGAAATTGGGTAAAAAAAAAAATAAACAGGGGGGTTAATAATTTGGAGGGGCTAATAATTCTGACTTCAACTGTGTGCGTGTGTGTATATATGTATGTATACACACAGAATATGTGTATATTAGGGTGCACAATTGTTTCAACATCCTTATCACAATCTGAATCTGCGATCTATCTTTGTTCAGTGGTGTTCATCAAAGCTTGTAATTTGTTTATTGTATTTTATGCAGATACTCCCCTGCAAAATAATCCTAAACAGTGTAAAATCATGAACTCTTTTCAAATAGAGATATAAATCATCTTGTGAAACAAAATATTGCAATGTCGTTTTTTTCCAATATAGCCCTAATATTCATCTTTATCTCAATCTTTATAGGGAAACACTTCAGTGTTGTTAATGCACATGTTAGCACATTATGTTTTCAGTTTTTTGTTGTTGTTGCTTATATTCAAATACAGAATACAAGTTTTCAATTTTACAGTTTACAAGCAACTTTATTAGTCATAACTGTGGCCTCATAAACACATGTAGTTGCAGAAGCTATCTCTAAGCTTTCAAAGGAGGCAGTGACACCATGAGAATGAGGAAAAAAAAAGTCACAGATTCAAATCTAAAATAAATGTTAAAAATAAAAGATCAAGTAGCGGCAGCAGCAATGTGGTAAAAGCTGCAGCAGTAAAAGCTCTCAATTTACCGGTCAATCTACATTCCAACTCTCACCTATGGTCATGAGCTTTTTGGTCATGACTGAAAGGACAAGATCTTGGATACAAGCTGCCAAAATGAGTTTCCTTCGCAGGGTGGCAGGGCGCACCCTTATGGATAGGGTGAGGAGCTCTGTCAACCACGAGGAACTCAGAGTAGAGCTGCTGCTCCTCTACATTGAGATAAGTTAGCTGAGGTGGCTTGGGCATCTGTTCTGGATGCCTATCTAGGGAGGTGTTCCAGGTTGTCCCATCAGGAGGAGGCCTCGGGGAAGACCCAGGACATGCTGGAGAGACTATGTATGTGAGACTTACTCTATGTACAGTTGCCTTGAACCAGGCCAAAGCACGCTTGTCCTCCCTCCTATCTCCCCCAACGGCCCGCACTCACATTACATTCGGACCTGGGCGCGCGTACGTCATCGATGATGCACTGCTCAGTAAGCGCTCTCGCTTTGCACAGTAGAGATTTCTTTAGTTATTTCGTTTAAGTCGTTTGATATGCGGTGACATGCAGTCTAATATTTCGCCGAACAGATCAGCCACTTTTGACGCTCATAAACAGTCCTCGTGCTGCAGTAATTAGGAAGTTTGCTGAAGGCGCAGCTGACGTGCAGTGAGGGATTTGCATCTTTAATAATCCACGACAGTTTGTGTTCATTGAACAGTACAAATGATTAATTAATCCATATGAAACAATCCCTTAAAAGTCACATCTTGCTTTCAGCTTCGGGCTTAAGCACGCTTGCACTCATACTGTAAGCATACTGCGCTTCCAACCGGGCCAGGGAGAACCGCCCAAGTGAACCGTGCCTGAGCCCAATTCAGAGCACTCACACTTCTTAAACGATCCGGGAAATGGGCCTGGGCACGGTTCAGATAGCATAGTGTGAGTAAGCCCTATGTCTCTTGGCTGGCCTGGGAACACCTCGGGATCCCCCCGGAGGAGCTGGAGGAAGTGTCTGGGGAGAGGGAGGTCTGGGGTTCTCTCCTTAGTTCTCTCCTAAATTCTCTCGGGTTCTGCCCCCGCAACCCGAGCCCGAAAAAGCAGATGAAAATAAGTAGAGATGAGGAAAAGGGAGGTCCAATTTGAGACTATTAAGTTCACCCAAAAATTGTAGTTCAGTCAATAATACTCACATTCCAATCCCAATATATATATCCAATCCCCAGAGACGTTTGTTCATCTTTGGAACACAAATTAAAATAATGTAAATAAAATCCGAGGGCTCTCTCATCCTCCATAGACATTAACAATTGTTGTCAACAAACATTGGTCAAAGCATCCAGTGTGACTTCTGTAGTCCAACTGTAATCATGCAAAGCTCCAAGAACATTTTTGTGCAACAAAAAACCCTGTAAAAACTACTTTGAATGTCTGACTTTGAAAGTCATGGTCTATGGAGGGTCAGAGAGCTCCTGGATTACATCTAAAATATCTTAATTTGTGTGTTAGGGGATTACCGGGACGACTCAAAGGTAAGCAATTAACATTATTGTAGCTTTTGGGTGAACTACTCCTTTAAAGTATACAAACAAACATCGAGGACTTTCGCTTTTCAGAACAGGTCTGCACAGATGGAAATTGAAAAATGAAATAGCTTTGATCCCACGGTTAGCATGATTAATATCATTTAATCACACGTCTTTTAAAAATATGAATCACACTAAATTAACATGTCAAATGAGCCCTAATTATCTCATTAGTCTCATTATGCTGGCACATTTTGGCTGCATTTAATAACAACAACAAATACAGGTTACAGAAAAGAGCTTTGTCCAACTGTTTCAATCCTTTCTCTTCAACCCCCACATTAAAGTCTCATAGGAGTCCTTGAGAAGCATAGCCGCACTGACAGAGGAAACAGAGAAACACTGATGCTCAAATGAAAATCAAGAGCCGTCGTGATGAAAAGAAAAAAAACAATATTAAAAGATTATTAGAAAAGCTTTCGGAGGGAAGAGATGCAGATGGAATGGGGAGGATGGCAATTAGCTAACCCTAATGCTAAAACCGTTTCCTCCGCAGAGCCAGCTTAACCTATTACTGCCATCTGAGTCACTGTATTACACCCTATAGCATTTATCTTCCCTTAATGGCCGTAAGAGCTGCGGGATTGCGTCCGAGTATGTGCGTGGGCTCTGTTTCACTGGTCATCCTGCGTGTGTTGGAATTCAGATGCTTCTGTTGACGTAATAGATGCATTATCTCTAATGCATCTAATGTGAGCAGGGAATAACATGCCAAGACAGTGGGGTTTTTTCTCTGTATTACAAATGCATTCAAAGCAGGGTTATAGTTCTACACAGTTTCATTTGTCTTCGACCGAGGCTGAATTGACTTCATATTTCATCATGTTTCCTCTTTTATAAATATTACTGACCCCGGTTTAACCTTCTCCTCCTTTCACAGAGGGAGATAAAAAGGATTAGCATGATTTAACAGGTATTTGTCATCCTTTTTGGGTGTAGATTAATGTTGCAGTCCAATTTGTTGTTGGTCTTTGTATGAGAAACTAAATGACAATGTGTTTCATCTCTTTTAAATAATGCTCTATTTGCTGTAATGCTTATAAGTTTTTGTGTTCAAATCACATGTGCATTTTCAGATTTACTAACATATATTTTTGACAATTTGTAAATTAGAATACTAAATGTTGTGTTTAGCTGAGCTGATGTTGTGTTTTATCATTAACACAACAGCTATTCGGGGATGTTTCATCATTGCCAAGAATGTTTCATGATTCTTGGCAATGCATAATTCAGACAAATATTCACAAACAATTTTGCTGACTTTCAAAGTATACACTACCTGAAAAAAGTATTGTTGCCTATCCAAGTTTCAGGAACAACAAGTAATAACTTGACTTCTAGTTGATCATTTGGCATCAGAAGTGGCTTATATGAAAGGCAAAGGCCTCTAGATTACACTTATTTTACCAAAATAAAATGATCATGCCTTGATTATTTTATGATATAATTAGGACAGTAAGGTCTAACTTTGCTTGGACAAAAGTCTTGTCACTTAACAGAAATAATGTACATATAGAATATAAAGTCATGGTGCAGTGGAAAAATAATTAATATTATGTATGACTCCCGTGGAGGACTGCATCCATACATCTTTGCAAAATCATCTGGAATGGCAAAGAAAGCATTCTTGCAGGACTCCCAGAGTTCATCAAGATTATTTTGATTCATCTTCAATGCCTCCTTTGTTTTACCCCAGATATGCTCAATAATGTTCATGTTTGGTTACTGGGCTGGCCAATCCTGAAGCACCTTGACCTTCTTTGCTTTCAGAAACTTTGATGTGGAGGCTGAAGTATGAGAAGGAGCACTATCCTGCTGAATAATTTGCCCTCTACTGTGGTTTGCAATGTAATGGGCAGCACAATGCATGTAATGTCTTGATACCTCAGACTGTTGATGTTGCCATCCACTCTGAAGAAATCGTGCACGTCCCTATACTAAATGCACCCCAAACACTAATTTTACCTTCACCAAACTTGACAAATTTCTGTGAGAATCTTGGGTTTATGCAGGTTTTAATAGGTCTTCTGCAGTATTTGTGATGATTGGAATGCAGTTCAACAGGTATAGTTATTATGTGTTGCTCTTACAACTGGGATCAACCACTTTTGTCAGGTAGTGTGTATATAACATGATACACACCTGTCATTATATAAAATGACTCATTAGTTAAATGAATGGTTACACTGTAACAATGCCAATAAAATAAAGTGTTACCAAAAAAACCCCCAAAAAAACCCCAGCCTGATTAGGATACCGTAGCAGGGTTTCTGCAGGTTTTATATGAGTAAATTTAAGACTTTTTAAACCCCTTTTTTATAAAAAAAACTATAGAAAATGTAAAGAAAAACAAACTGAAGGGAAACAGTACAGCAATATGCTGAAAACTATGTATATTGTCAAAGATAAATTGTAAAGGTCTAAAGTAAATATATGAAAAGAAAATAGATCTAACTCAAAGTATGTTAAGGCTTGTGGTAAACTGATTTCGGATTCAATCACTTGAGTGCAGAAGTAAGTAGTGTTTACCTTCTGATCAGAACTATTGTGTATCTACAGTATACAGTTTCATTTTTTTAATCATTTATTAGCTCAGTGCAATAAAAACATTAATTTGAATGTATTTAAAGGATGACCTTTTGAGACGCAACATCTCATTTTTAAGGGGGTCCCATAAAGACATGACAAAAAATGCAGTCTTCACAAACCGCCACTAAATGGAGCAACTAACATGTGTAGTGTGTGCATCACAGAATTCAAAAGCAAAAGTCATCATTTTGTATATTGGTGGTCATTATAAGATTACACATTGTATTACTGGTATATACCCGAGCCCAGATTTGAAACGACACGACCTGTGGGCCGGGTCAGGCTGATATTTTCTGCCACTATCTTCAGGCCGGACCGTGATCAAGAATTTAGCTGCGGTCACACTGGACTTTACTCCCCATAGACTTCCATTCATACACAAGCGAACGTGTCAGACCGGAAACGCAGGGTCATGCGTCGAGTTTCGCATTTCGCTGCGGTGCAAAGTTCAAGCTTGGTGAACTCTGACCTGCGAAATTGCATCACTTAACTGCGTGAGACCAATCTAGGATCAAAACATGACCTCTCTGAACAGAAATTTAAAACGTGGAGCAGTCGCTCGCTTTTTTTAATGCCTAATCATCTTGTTTAATCCCACCCCTTTTTGCAGCACTGTGCGACAGAATTTTGCAAGCTCAAACTCTAGTGTGACTTCGGCTTCAGTGTGTTTTTTTTTACATTAATTAGCCTAATTGGGTGGAAATCTATGACATAGTGTCACCTCTCTGGCTCGTTCCTGCTCTCCCAATCAGCGTTTTCCTTCACAAACCACCTCCATCCAATCCCGTGAACTCTCACCAGCCTTCTAATCACTTGCACCTGTTCCCCCTATCACCAAAGGACACTATAAAGACCCACCTTCTCCTCTCAGTCGTCAGCCAGTATTGAAGTTGGAGGGTTGTCCTCATCTTCACTCCTTCGGCTTCTTCTCTACTTCCATGGATGTTCCTTATGAGTCTTTGAGACCTTCCTACCAATCAAGGTAAGTGATTATTCTTATCTGACATTTACTAGAAGATCTGCTATCACTTCGAGGAACCATGTGCCTGTATCCTCATCAACGGATGTTCATTACATGCATTCTGATCCTTCTCACCGATCTATAAGAACGCTCGCACTGGTGTAGTGTTTACCAGAAGAACAACAATCTTCTAGGTGAACTGTGTGTCCACTCACCAGCTGATGTTCCAACGAGCGAACTACATGTGAGATGGATAACATCTGGTGTTGACACTTCGGTGCTGTTAAAGACAATCGCTACAGCATTTATATCATCCCTCAGAAAAGAGAACTTTTTTTGTTTTGAATAAAACTGTGAAGAGACAACCATCACTGTCTACCAGCATGACACATAGTTAAAATCTTATACAAATATTTTAGCAAAGTTGGCCCAAGCAACACCTGTGGTTCTGCAAAGTTGTACAATTCACAATGCTCAGTGAGAAGTGGCTAAAATAGACCCCGCACCGAAATGATCGCGACTCTGCTGCTTCAGCTCTACTCGCTCTCTGCACTGTTTTTGCGTGCAGTATGAAAGCTCTAATCTGTTAACAGAATTAGGTGATAGTAAAAAAAAAATAAAAAAATTACATGCTTCATCCTTGTTACATTATTTATTAAGATAAATCTAAATTATTTTTTGTAGTTCCAACAACTCAGAATTGTAGTTGAGTGTCTGTTATAACGACACATGTATTAAAAATAGTCTGGTTTACATCTGGCTCATAATTACAGTTAATGTGTCAGACTGGGTCAGGCTTGGACACAAGGGCCCGTTTTTTCAAAAGTAATCCACTAGGATTTTGGATAACGGATTGGATCAAATCTTAAATTGGTTTTTCAAAAGAAAAAACGGATTACATAATCGGATTAGATCATGTAAACCAATCTTGGTTTTGATCTGGATCAAACCTTTAGTTTGGAATTTTCAGACCTTTTTTGTAGGATTTAGATCACTTTGATCCAAAAAATCTGGATTAAACTGATCCTATCAGAAGGGTGGATTCAGTGTGGATTTCATGCCCAAAATGTAATGAAAACTTTAAAAATTTATCAAGTAATACTATATATTACATATACATACTCTTTTTAGTTAGTTTTTTTTTTTTTAAGTGTGTGTGTGTTTTCATTTCAAATAAAAATAAAGTTATATTGACCACACACTGGCTATTCTACTTGTTGCTCTTTAAATATCTATAGTTCTACAATGGGATTTCCTATCCTGATTGAGCACTGGTTATCCAGATTTAGTGATCCTGAAAATTTCCTATCTGGATCAGATTGATCTAATCCGATGTTGCTTTGAAAAACTGGCTCAAAAAGTAAGCTGGATTACGTGATCACGGATCGCAAAAAAAGGATTACTAAATCTGGATCAATTTTATCCGGATTAAACCTTTTGAAAAACCGGGCCAAGGTGCACAGGCTTGGGTAGGGTCAATTCTTTTTTTTTAAACCCAATCTAAACTCCAAATCACAACCCTGAATGACATCCTGAATTGCGTCCTAAATTAACAAATTTTTGAACATAGTGAACATTGAAGGCATCACTGTTGACGACAGAAAATTTAACATGACAAACAAAATTAACAACATGATCATATGCATATAGAACCTTCTACCCTGATTTAAGAACTCCTGATTTAAGGCCTTATTCATGGAAAAGCAATTTAAAACTTAAGACCTGTGGAAACACACAGTAGACCAGTGCTCCATTACCAACACTATATACCGTGCTTAATTTGAGCACGATTTTGCTGGATCCTGTTTCGGAAAATCTCAGATATTCGTGTTTTGTGTTCCAGTATTTATTTAAATTAGTCTGGCATTACCTTATGTGTGGTAAATACCCGTGTGTGTGTGTGTGTGTGTGTGCAAGAGAAAGTATGTGAATGAGTGCAAGCAAAGGCTGTGTGTATTGCGTGCACACAAACACACACACACACAACAGTAGTCACCATGTGCAAGTTAAAGTAAAAGTTAATAGTTTAACTATGGGCCATCAACAATATTTTTAACCAATCATCTTTCTCACGTTTACAATCACTCTCATTACTGTTTCGTATGCTGTGAAAAGCGACATTAAATAATGGCATAGTGGTCTTCCTAAATAATATTTGTATTTTCAAAATGGCAAAGATGCAGTCAAACATATTTTCATTTCAAGAGTTCACACTTAGCTGATGATTGATTATAAGCAAGTTGGACATGCTGTCCCGGAAGAGAGCCCTGAGCTCAAAAGGTCCTTGAGCCCTGGGCTCCCCCCGTTTGCAGGGCGAGAGGGGAGCTTTGAGCTTAGGTAGATCTCGCGAACTCCCCCCTTTTGTAAGAGTTGATGAAGAAAATAATTGCTACGGAGAGATATGCTGATGGATAAAAGTTTGACTAGTGCTAAATTTAGATTGCTCAATTAACTTGTAGTGCATGTTTTTGGAACGTGGGAGGAAACCGGAGAACCCGGGGGAAACCCACGCAAGCACGGAAAGAACATGCTAACTTTACACAGAAACGACAGCCAGTCTGTTAAAGGACTTGAACCGGTGACGTTCTTGCTGTGAGGCCGTAGTGCTAGTCACTGGGCCACCGTGCCGCCCTATGAAAGGAAAAGAGGAGGAGTAGGGGTGGAAGGGGGATTCTTCAAACGAAGATGACTGTAGTAAGAAACCCTGGCTCTTTATAGTGGGTTAGAAATCGTCTGATTGGTTGGTCATACATGGTTAATGCATGACCAGCCGTGTTCAATCATAATCACGTGATCCTCTCGAAATTAGTTTATAAATAAACTTCACTTATTAAAACCATGAGTAAATCTGATAATGAGCCTGATCTTGAAAAGAAGGAACTGCGCCCCTGGATCAGAATAGCAGGAGACAGAAGCAAAGCGACGTCAAGTCAGCCAGAAAACATGATGGAAGAGATAACTGTGGGCTCTTCTTAAAGATTAGACAAAGTCATTTAAGTAAGTCATTTTAAGTGGATTGATTTGTCTGCTACAGTAATTAACTGGTTTGTCTTATCTCGATGACCGCTCTCAGTTTGTCTGCTTGGGTGCTCATAGATCTCGGACTGTCCTATTGCATCAGGGTGTTCCTCAGGGGTCTGTCCTGGGTCCACTGTTGTTTGGTATTTATTTGTTGCCTCTTGGCCAGATTTTAAGTAAATATGGCTTGGGTACCACTGCTACGCTGATGACACTCAAATCTATGTTAGTGCTCGCCCCGGTCTTAACACTGCTACGTCAGCTTTATCGGCCTGTCTCTTAGAAATTAAATATTGGATGAATCAATACTTCCTTAAATTAAACATTTCCAAAACTGAGATCTTACTAATTGGCACCTCTACTAATGTTAGCCACTATAAGGATTTCACACTTTTGGTTGATAATGTTCAACTGTCTCCTTCTACCCAGGTGCGTAACCTTGAGTGCTCTTTTAACTCCCACTTCAAACACTTAACAAAAACTGCCTTTTTTCATCTCCGCAATATTACACGGATTAGGCTTATCCATGCCTTTATCACATCACTTCTTGATTTCCTGCGACACACATATCATCAGGTCATCATATTACTCCTGTATTACAACAATTACATTGGCTTCCTATTAAATCACGGATTGATTTAAGGACCTTGATTTTAACCTTCAAAGCAGTGCATGGGCTAGCACCTGGTGACTCTCACCACCCCAGCTCGCAGTCTTCGTTCGGCATCGGGACTTACCCTATATCAACCATGCTGCAAACTCAAGACCATTGGTGGGAGAGCTTTCTCATACAATGCGCCCAAGCTGTTGAATGCACTACCCATCAGCATTAGGAATGCCGCCTCTCTGGAGTGTTTTAAAAAAACTTCTTAAGACTCACCTTTTTAGCATTGCTTTTAACTTAGGATGACCAATTTGTTAGCTTTTTTATTTTATCTTATGGTTCATATTCTTAATGTTTTTATAGCATCATTTTATTTTTGTGTTTTGCTTGCCTTGTATTGTTAGTATTCTACCTTGTAGCGCTTAGCGTTTCAGAAACGCGCATTACAAATAAAATGTATTATTATTATTATTATTATTATTATTATTATTAATTTTAATTTAGTTTTTCACTTGGAAGTGATCTGACTGTCAATGGTGTCAACAAACTGAATAGTGATGTTTCATAAGATCTATGTTTGTAGCTACATGTTTGTTTTTATCCACAATTGACCCATAATGTTATATGGCACAAAATAAAGACCGTTAGGGAAATTTGATGCTTTTTTTTTTGCGCTTTCACCATTTAATCACATCATGTTCTGGGAAAACTGAAATTGTGTGATGGACATTGTTCGTGGTAACTTGTATTACCTGGTTTTGTTTAGAGAATTATTCATTTACAAATTAAGCACTGACTATATGTATCTCAAGGAACACTTTCTGCTTCTCAAAAACCACAACATGTAAGGAAACTGTACAATATGAAAAAAAAAAAAAACAAGATCAGGGTGATTATTTTTAGCATGGTCTCATCTGGTGACACAAGCTGAAACAAGGTCATGAAATAAGGGCCATTTCATTCCAGGCGTCTCAGCTGTATTGATAGTGATGTTTGCTGTGCAGCTCTTGTTAGCAGAGCTTTGCTCTTGTTGCTATTTTAGAGATCAGAGGACTGCAACATAAGGCAGATATTAAATAGCAAACTTGCATATGCGAGACACAGACACTGGCGTTTTGTATTACTCTCCGTTTGTAAACTATAAGCCTCATACCACTGCTTATCAAGAAGCAGAGAATGAGGATGGCACGAAGCTACAAATGGATTTAAAGCCTGACTGAAAAAGAAAAAAGAAAGCAGTGCTCATTCATACAAATGAGTGGCTCGGCATTTTCCAAATGAGATTTACATACAATTTTCAGCGGTTCTGTTTAATTTAAACTGCTAAACAATTTTGTGCATGAGAAGAGGTGGCATGACAAGCGTACACTGGAATTGAGTATTTCTGTATAGTATGTGTGAGCACTTTGTGTTCAACAATTGAAAACTAGAATTGGACTTTCAGAACCACAGTGGTCAGGGTTTAGCTTGTTAGCATGGCCCTGTTAGCCCTTTCAGGTAGACGTTATAACAAACACCATCTGATGCAAAAACAAAGAAAAACTACAAACCTTTTACACTGGCAATCATTCAAACTGATAAAACAAACTCCTACTTTTCTTGTTTTTTTTATATTAAATATTTATTATTTCTTGTTATAAAGTATAATAATTTTTTCAACTATAGAAATATAAATACTGTCTTTAAAAGTAAAAAAAAAATATTTGCAAAATGAATAAACTTACAAACTTCAACTGTAGTTGAACACATTTCAAGAACATACAGTTAAAGTCAGAATTATTAGCCCCCCTGTTTATTTTTTCCCCAATTTCTGTTTAACGGAGAAAGAACACATTTCTAAATATAATTTTTTAAGTTTTAATAACTCCTTTCTAATAACTGATTTATTAAATCTTTGCATTGCTGACAGTACATAATATTTGACTAGATTTTTTAAGACCCTTTTATACAGCTTAATGTGACATTTAAAGGCTTAACTAGGTTAATTAGGTTAACTAGGCAGGTTAGAGTAATTAGGCAAGTCATTGTATATTGATGGTTTGTTCTGTAGACTATTAAAAAATACATAGCTTAATGGGGCTAATAATTTTGACCTTAAAATGGTGTTAAAAAAATAAAAACTGCTTTTATTGTAGCCACAATAAAACAAATAAGACTTTCTCTAGAAGGAACAATGTTTTCAGACATACTGTGAACATTTCCTTGCACTGATGAACATCATTTTAGGAAATATTTTAAAAAGACAAAAAAAATAAAAAATTGAAGGGGGGCCAATAATTCTGACTTCAACTGTATTTCTTCTTATTTTATTCTACTAAAATAATTAAAATAGAAATAACGAAATGTTATTAACACTCCATGTTATGGAGCCAATGAAATTGAATCAACATTGCTCAAGCTTTCAAATTAAAAAAGGAAATTACTAAACTATTACTATCTCAAATGTAACTGAATGAATAATAATTGAATACATATGGTCTCATTTGAATTGCTCAGTATCATTCTGACGTTTAAACATTACTTTTTTGATTTGGTGTGACAGATTAAACAACAGTACAGAGCATAAGTGCTTACTGTATGTTTGCTATTGAAGTATCAAACAGTCGACAGCATAAATGAATACAGATGCTCTGAAAATTCAATCGATTTCTCTGCACAGAAGACTACAACTTTTCTATTCAATTTCAATTCGTCTTTATTTCTATAGTGCTTTTACAATGTAGATTGTGTCAAAGCAGCTTCACATAGAAGATTATAGTCATTTGAAACACAAATCATCTGTTTTTGTAAGAAAATACATCATTTTCTACAAGGACTCTCTAAGATAAAATTTAGTTTTTCTCTGGAAATGTATTAGTTATATGGTGGAGTAGAGAATGGCCAAATCCCAATTCTACCCCTTAGCCCTCGTTTTGCACGTTCCTGTGAAAGGGTAGGGGTGTCCCAATTCTCTTTTGCTTAAAGGCGTAGGGGATATGGGGTAGGTCTGAATAGCCCTTCATACAGAGATTTCTCAGGACCACACTCGAAACCAAAGGGTAAGAAATTTTCCCAGAATACACCTGCCACAACAGCAGGATAGCTGCACCCGGAAGTAAGGAGATCCACAAATTAGTATTTTTTTTGTCATAATTACGAATTTTTACAAAAAACAAGCACATGTTTTGATATTCATAACCGTGATAGTTTTACTGTCATGCTTTAAAAAAATAAAAATAAATTACGCTATCTATAATTCATAATAATAACTCTTGTATTGCAGTGCCACAACATTCTGACACTGGAATACCCTGTAATGTTTACGGAGATGAATATGGCCACTGTGTAAATGCGCAGTATAGTTACGATCTTATTGTCACATTAGATCGTTATAATAACAACAATATATGCCTTCAGTGATTTCCTGAAAATAAATGCCAAAAAATAACACAACTGTAAATACTACAGCAGTCGCCATCGTCTGATCTCATATGAAGCAAGAGATTGAGATGACCTATGATGACGTGTGCAGGTGCTTTAGTTCTGTCTCATTTCTTAGGGGTAAATTTTGAAGCCCTTCCCACACTCTGTTTTAAGGGCCAAGGGGAAGGGGTAGTGGTACAAACATAGAATTGGGATTGGGCCAATGTGTTGGACTCCCACACCAAGCACTTGTTTTTAATCTTGGTTTATCTGATAATGAAATGTACACTTTTATTGTGGTCGTCTCCTCAGGTACCCTTCTTTAAAATGTGGTTGTTAAAAGTATGCATGCTATTTCCACTCGAGAAACTCACCTATGATACACATAAAAAGTCTGATGGTTTTTGGCAGCTATGTTCATCTTTTTGGCATTACAATAATAATTTCTCCTGATTTTCTACTCTATGGTGCATATTTAGCTCCTGCTGACTGCATTATCCTGTTTACTTGTTTGTATACTTCCCATTTTTTTCCCAACTGTATTTGTATGTGCTGATCAAGTGTGCCACATGCCTGCTTTTGAGTGAAGGTCTCAGCCAATAGATCGCCCCCTGGGGGCTGGCTGCAGTCATAAAGCCTGCCTCCTCTGTGTTAATGAAAAAGACATGAGACAAAATAAAAAAATTAATTACACTTGCAATAAAATGTTCCGAAAGATGGTTCTGGTCAGTTAAGGCTCTGGTTATCAGCTGATATAGGTGCAGACCTTAATTTTTGTAAAGAGTATGTTTTGAGCAGTAATTTAATGCTGGGCTAGTCATCGTGATTGACAGCTGTGATTGACAGTTTCTCAAAGCAGACGTCGGAGCTTCGGCAGGAGACTGAAGTGTTATTATTTGATTTCTGTGTTATTTAAGCATGATAGAATGAGTTGTTCAGCAGTAAACTATAGTTTTTGACATACAGAATCTGGCGGAACACTGTTTATTCGGTAAGGTCAGGGCTTTATTAGTTTGCTGATACACGCCTAACCACCCAGATAGCAAATTACACTCTGGCCAGTTCAGTCTAGACTCTCGCCTGCCGGAGACTTACCCCTCGGCCCGACTCCGTCTGCTGTACCTACTCGGGCCAGATGCCTATGGACTCACTGCCCTATTCTGGATTGGGCCAGATGCGGCAGCAGTTAGCAAGCCAAAGTTGCCAAATCGTAGCCGCAATTGGTCTGAGTAATCTGCACTGCGGCCCGGAGCTGGCGCGATTAAATCTTCATTATATAAAACCTCACCTTTCTTAACATTATTACAGCCATTTGTGTTGATAAAATAGCAAATGCAGGCTCCTATGTAAACGCAAGGTGTACATTAGTGAGCCTTTGTTATAGTGCAGACGCCAGCGGTCAAGTGAGAAGTTCGGGGGACGTGGTTGATTTGATGTACAAGCGTTTGTTTGGAAGGTTGATTCCGCAGCTCCTCCTCTGGCTCCATCAGGCAATCCTTCCAATTTCAGCAGTCTTTTGCGACAGTTTGTGCCCGTCATGAGGTGATTTTTCCTTTACAGTGTTTAATGGAAAAAGTCGCTATCGTGTCGTCCATATTTTATAGAGTCATTGGTGCTGATGTATTAAAATAACCGAGGATTAATAAAACAAAAATAAGAAAGAAAGAAAATAAATAGATAATAAAAAATAATGATACATATTTAATCAAAACATTTTAAATCAGAACATTTAAAAAGCAATCATTTCTTCAAAAACCTTCACATAGCTCACCTAATGCTGACAACAATGGTGGCACCGGGGGAGAATCGTCGTATTTTTATAGCACAAAAAGGACAACGGTTTACTAGGATAAAGGATTATTAACTTGTTGTTTCAACTATGAAAATAATAATTTAAAATCAACGGACAATTAAATAAACAAGTCCTCAGTTTAAGCATTCATTTCTTGATGTGTGTTTTTTTTTTTTTTTTTTTTTGCTGATAAAAGAGCAAGAAAATAGCAAGTGATTGTGTCAGAGCTGGCAAAAGCTACAAGAAGAGAGACTGTTTCGCCACACAGAAAGCACCTACTGAAGCCAAAGCACCAGACATGCATTAATCCTTGTCCAAGGCCCACATTAACAAAATGAAGACTTCTGGGAATCGATACTCTGAGACCAAGTCAATCATTTTGGATATAACAGCATCCTAAAGGCATAAAGTTGCAAATGAGAGAAGTAGTGAAAACCATCTAGGCCCTACAGTGAACTTTGAGGTGGTCAAAGACTATAGCCAAACTATAGATTGTATATGTACACATGTATGTGTGCTATAGACCAATTACCATGTTTGTAAACATTCAGGATGAGCATGCAGGGAGGTGGCAGAAACAAAAAACGGGAGCGCTAGCATTTACAGCGAGGGAATGACATCCGATGCGGTACAGACTTTGTTGTTGTCTTAGAAATAAGATATATTGATTATATATATTATTTACATAATGCTTTCAGCGTATTATAACAGCTTGTCACCCATAAGCACAGTGATTCGGCAAAATTAACGTTAAAGTGAGCGGCGTTCGTCTGACAGGTCCATTTGCGATAGCACCCTCCCAATGGATATTGGATAACACGAAATGGCCAAGCATCCGCCCGAAATATACAATCTCATTGAAGCTCCAAGGGATTTTACGAGAGAAGTTAAAGGTCTACAAGTGTTTGGATGCCAACAATTGTGTTCTGCGTGGTCATGTGCAAGAAATAATGTCCTCTTAATACCAGATTCAAAACTATGTAATGCTAAAAACCGAGGTTCTGCCGAGCCAAAGACAAGGGAAAAAAAAAACGGAGCTAATGTTATACAAGGCCTAAGTGATCATCAATAAGCAAAACTGCATTCTGATAGCGAACTACACCTGTACGGCAGGCCCAGGGTATGTGAACTTACACATAAAGGTAAAGTTGGTTTTATATTCGCACATTCAGACTTTCTCCTTAATAATATAATTACATTAAGTGTATTATTTGCAAACTATACATAGCGAAATCATATTAGCAGCCAATGACTATCAAAGTACAACATTGTTCACAGTCAAATAAACAGTGGTAATGTTGTTTTCAAGTCACACTTGCAGGTTATTTCAGACCGAATACTCAAAGTGCCGTGGTAAACAATATAGGGAGTGTGTCACAAGTTGTCACTGAATAAATGTGAATATAAAACCAACTTTAATAACTTACACTTTCACGTTTCCTTCTTAGCATTCAGTGTCCGCAGTTTAATTAACCATATGTAACTGTTTTGCCGAAATCATTGCTGCAATCAAAAACAAGCAATGTATATAATTCAGCATAGCGTGAACTTACCTGATATAACATGAGAACTGCATTTCTTATTAGGTCGTCACTTCATTCAGCTCCCTTTTAGCCAAAGACGTCTGCAGTCGGCATTGAAAGCAGTGTGGTGTATGGTAAACGTTAAGTTTGAATTTGGCATCCTACCGCACAACACAACACGTTTGCTATTGCAGCCGGTCTCTTTTTGCAACCGGGGTCCCGTGTGACATCATGTGTGACGTAGGTTGGTAATTCATCTATTTATTTCCTCTGTTTCTGCCCTGTTTTCAGATATAACTGTGACTAAATCCTTCTCAAGGTGAAAATCCTGCAGAGGACAAGTATTTCACCTGACCTTCGCACTACAGAACATGCTGGATTATGTACCGATTTGAGCAACAGTCCCCATCAAACATCAGGGCACTCAAGAAGGTCAGTCTCTGAGAGTAAAAAAAGATAGATGTGACAATATGTTCTGAATTTGTTGTGAAGTAAGGTCACAGAGGTGTATGTAATGTGGAAGACATACAGTGCTGTATACTGAAATAGGGTGTTTTTGAACTGAAGACATGGTGTTCTCCTTATTTACGAGAAACTGCAAATCTACTAGATATCAGATATAGATTTTTTTTTGCTTTTAGAGTTCCACAGTCTGTCCTCAGCAGAGGTGGGTAGTAACCATAGACTGTAAAAGATATGGACGTAGTATCCTTGACGTCACCAATATGTTTCTGAACACTGCAAAAGAAGCTACAAGTAGGCGCGGCCAACCGTCGCCATTTTGTTAGCACGTCATTGCACCAAATGCGGGATACCAAATAAGGGCAAAGAGGCGGAGAGTGAGCGGAGCTACAGACGCATGCTGGATTCTCAGCATTTTGCTTAGACCTGGCTTACACAGACTTTTTACTTTGTGAGAACGTTTAATACTTCATTACCTGTGACTCGTTTGTATTCTGACCACACTTGCTTGGTTGTACACTATATCAATAAAGTGTTCAGACTTTTAAAAACACTGTTTTAATACATTGAGCCACTAAACATTGTTCTTAGGATGTTTTTTGACAGGAGGAAAACTCTAATTACTATCAAACACTTTAGATATAGTCTGTGTTAGTAAATGCAAGGATGTCTATAATAATCCAGCACTAACACTGTATGACAACGCTTCAGATGACTGTTTTATAGCCTACAGCTAATCAATTTATCAAATTCTGGAGTGCATTACAGGTCTAAAGAACATTTAAATGATAAATGATCTTAAATAAAACAAATACATTTATAGAGATGGTATATAAGTATATAACTTCACTCACCTGGGAAATGGAGGCAACTTGAATGGTTTGTAAGCACAATTAAGTCCACACAGCATGCCATATCATCTGGTAATTGCAAGAAATAATTCCAAAAGGCAAATGACTGTGAAAAGAAACATTAACCAAAACAAAAATACGATGTATATGCTGAGATCAGCGGCTTATTAGCCAGAATCAGATGAGGTGACGAGACAGCGACCAGCAAGGGCTAGCTGTCACTCAAGTGGCCACACCCTTAATTACGCAAACTTAATATAACTTAATAAAAACGAAACGGATGAGTTATAAAAAAATCCCCGCCCCCCTCACAGTTGTCATGAAGAGTAATCATAGCTATATGCACCAAAGCCATCTTTTGTATCAGGCTGTAAACATGTTTTTATCAGCTGTAAAAATTGCCAATTTACCAATGCAGAAAGAAAGCGCTTGGACTTCCTGAAGCCAGTCCCCCAAGGCGAGTCGATGAATTGCAGTTTTAGTTACTTCTGTATTGGCTTCCCGAGAGAGAGCGGGAGGTTGCCGCTTGGTAGTAACGAATTACATTTACTTTGTTACATTTACTTGAGTAAAATTGTTGGGTAACGTGTATTTTAAGTACATTTAAAAATGTGTACTTTTACTCTTACTCAAGTAAAATATTAGAGAAAAATCTGTACTCTTACTTTGCTACATTTGGAGGCATTCCTCCATTACTCTCAAATGATAATTAATTTGATTCATATGACTTTGCAAATATCGATAGGTGCCACATTGGAGAGGTTGTGTCTCGAGAGGTTGCTATAGAGACACATCTCCCGTTTTCATTCAGTTAGAGCGCGCATGCTTATGTTGGAATGGTGGCTGAAGTTGAGAAAGATGTGCGAGTTTATACTGCAGTCACGCCATGGCCTTCTACGGTTCCAAAAAGGACGGTCACTCAGTATGTGCAGTGAGCTAATTGGACCAAGTCACCTGCGTCCTCAAGTTTAGTCTATGTTTTCACTCCAAGATGTCAGTGTGATAATGCAATCCACGCTGTACGTCGAACTGACATTGCAACATATACATGAATGACAGCTCCAACCTGAAAAAACACGTTGTGGTAAGTGTCAATATTTTTATTCCTATTTAAACCTTATTAATGGTAACTAAATTAATTGTTAACTAAATTAATGGATGACTAAAGGAACTGCTGTTTAATGGAATAACTGATTAGCCCAGCACATATAAATTATCCACACTGTTAAGCATTAAAATTATAACATTTAAGCATATTTTTTTTACACACACACACACACACACACACACACACACACACACACACACACACACACACACACACACACACATATATATATATATATATATATATATATATATATATGT
>CAIGQZ010001535.1:491648-506937 GCA_903798205.1 Danio tinwini | reverse complement strand
TAAATAAATAAATAAATAAATAAATAAATAAATAAATAAATAAATAAATAAATAAATACAAAGCTTCAGATTTAACCATTTAGTTGAACAATAAACTAATTCATAAATGAATATAGATTAATAAATTAAATACTAAAACTAATACATTGAATAATTAAAACATCTAATTGGATATCAGTTATAACAACTGCTATGCACACACTTGTGACTTTATGATTCACATCAGCTGAATAGTAAAGAGTTACCTTCTAATTTAATGCAAAACATTGGGATGTTGCTTGGCAACAACCAAACTGACTCATGTTGTCTTCAACCAAAACCCATAACAAAGAGCATAGAATCACCAAGAGGCGACACTCTAGTGTGATTTGGGAAACAGCCACTAGATGGCGCGGCAGCCATTTTGGAATGAAAACTCCAATAGAACAGCTGTAGACCCTTCTTATAACAGCTTATTATAAGTCTGTAAAATAAACTATTAAAAGTGCTGATGATTGTGATAGTAAGTGTTGTATTGTCGTCTTTCAGGTTGTATCTCAGCTTTAACACGCTTTTTAAATAAATAAATAAAAAATAAAGCAGCTGCTTGCCATCACGACAGCAATAAGATCCAATGGGCAGCCGATCGCTTTCACTCCAAAATGGCGGATTCCGGGGCTGTTGCTGGGCGCTGCTGTTGCAATGGAACGTTCTAATGAGTGTCGCCTCTTAGTCATTCTAAGCTCTTTGCCCATAATAGCAAAATCTTTCCTGTCTTGACTTGTTTGGGACATTTTCCATTCTGTATTTTTTTGATTGAGTAGTTTAACATCAACTGACACTGTTTCAATTTAGTATAATCTTCCACGTGAAGCTGCTTTGACACAATCTACATTGTAAAAGCGCTATAGAAATAAAGCTGAATTGAATCAAATAATTTAACAAAATAGTAAAATTTTTACTGCAAAGTATATTCTGTCCATTTAGATGCATGTGTTACTACTATAATAATAATTGTTAAGACAGGATGTGCTGACAGAGATAGTTCAAAATGCAGCTTTATTATAAAATGAGAAGGTTGTACAAGCAAGGCTAAACAGGAGCACCACGAAGTCGAACGACAGAGAAAATCCAAAGAGTAATTCAGATAACAGGCGATGGTCAGGGCAGGCAGAAAACGGTCGAAAACAGGCTAAACAGTCCGCTTTGAAATGCACATGAACAGTAACAAGACTCAGCAATAGGTATGCATGAGAAAGGCTTTTATGTAGGGAGTATAATAAGTGTAAATGATATGCAGCTGTGTGTGTGTGTGAGTCCAGATTGTTTACAGCTGTAGTGAGTGTTGATTGGCGCAAAGACTCATGGCAGTTGTAGTCTATGTAAAAATCCGATAGCATACAGATAGACTGCAAGGCTCTGTAATGAGTTGGCACTGCAGCTGATAATCAAAACAAATAATAATAATAATAATAATAATAATAATAATAATAAGAAGAAGAAGATGATGATGATGACAATAATAATAATAATAATAATAATAATAATAATAATAATAATAACAATAATAATAATAATAATAAATCATAGTTAATTGATTTTTATTGATTTTTATTTTTTTTATGAATAATCATCCATCCAATAGTCATCCATCCTTGCTCATTGTATAAGAAAATATAGAAAAATAGAAAATGATATATAAAAAAATATATCATGATGTTGTTTTATTAAAACATTATATCTTATATTATTATTTTTCATTAAATTAAAGCACCAGCAGGCAGGCAATCCCATACCAGTAAATAAAAAAAAATATATAAAAAATATCTATTCCTTGAAAGTTCTGTGCTCATCTTCACACGTCCACTTCAATTTCGGAAGAATTCAGCCTTGAGGTTAATTTTGATTGGTTGGTCATACTGATGCTGTAACATGCAATCATACTAAAGTTGTTATTACAACTGACAAACCTCAGAAGAAAACTTGTTAAAGGGAAATGTTGTTAGCAAACTGAGACTTTTAGCCATTAAAGAGGCGTGTGTGTTTTTGCACGCCATGGATGAAGTGTCAAGAGTTTACAGAACGCCGGAGGCAAGTGTGTTGCACTAAGACCTATTTCAGAATAAATAACCTCAAAAGAGTTGGATCTCAAACTCCATCTTTGAAATTATTATAAGTTTAAAGCTTCAGAAATTTTCAGGAGAGACCTAGAATATGAATATGAAGTCTGAGGTTTACCAACCACAGTGCAATTTTTGGTAATGCTTTACTTGAAGGGGGTGTTCATAAGATTGTTATGGCACCTTTATAATCATGACATGATGTGTGTCATGAATCTGAATGAGATTTTATGCATGTTAGGCAACTGTCATTAACTGCCATTCACTCAGTCATGTCATTTTGAAGGTTGATATGTCTTTGTTATAACAACTTGACATAAACAAATACAACCTAAACTGTCTTTGTCATGACAACTCTCATTATCATGGCAAACTACTGTCATAAATCTGTCATAAACATGATTGTCATGAGGCCCAGATAATTGTCAAAAATATTTTTTTCTGATCACTTTTTTTCAGGAGAACAACTTTTGTCACTAAAATTTCTCAGTAAAAGTGTCAATAATTTGGGGGTGCAGAGATAGAGATTTACAGCATTTCTCCCTAGTAGTGAAATAGTGGCTCGTGCTTTACCATCCCTCAGTGTCAGTGAAAGATCTGCTTTTTTAAGTAGTAGGAGTGTTTTATTTACTCACCCTCGCCTCCTTTGCCATAGTATTCTACCGCGACATCGCGCATAGGGGATAAATGACGTCAGTGCATAATAACCGGTTATGATCTATTACTGAACCGATATCGAATTGTCCCCATCTGCATCGCGGTGCACCGAAGAAACGATTAATTTTGACACCCCTAGAATATATATACAGTTGAAGTCAGAATTATTAGCCCCCCTTTGAATTTTCTTCTCTTTTTTAAATATTTCTCAAATGATGTTTAACAGAGCAAGGAACTTTTCACAGTATGTCTGATAATATTTTTTCTTCTGGAGAAGGCCTTATTTGTTTTATTTCACCTAGAATAAAAGCATTTTTGAATTTTTAAAAAACATTTTAAGGTCAAAATTATTAGCCCCTTGAAGCTAGACTGTTTTCCGATAGTCTACAGAATAAACCATCATCATACTGTCATGATCACCAGCGATCTACTACCAGAGATCGCTGGTAAACACACTCACATTCATATGGACTACAAATCGGCCATGTTCATGGACTACATATTCAGTCATGCCACACACACACACCTGATACAAGTCACCAGTGATTGCAAACACACAGCTCAGATACTGATTACATGGACTATAAGTACTTCACAAACACAAACACTGTTGCTGAGTCTTGTCTACTGTCAGTGACACTACAACGCGTCTCCTGGTTTGTTTTCCTGTGTTTTGATCCTTGCCTCGTTTATCTGTGTATTCCTGTCTGCTGCCTGCCTTCTGATCATCTGCCTGTTCACTGACTATGACTCAGGATTGCCCTTATACATCTGTTTGCTCCTGTGTTGACCATTGCTTGCCTGACCATTTTAATAAACCTGCATGTGGATTCACACCCTGTTGTCAGTGTCACATCCCCTGGTTACATATACAGTAACTTGCCTAATTACCTTATCCTGCCTAGTAATCCTAATTAACCTAGCTAAGCCTTTAAATGTCACTTTAAGCTGTATAGAAGTGTCTTGAAAAATAGCTAGTCAAATATTATTTACTGTCATCATGGCAAAGAGAAAATAAATCAGTTATTAGAGATGAGTTATTAAAACTATTATGTTTAGAAATATGTTGAAAAAATCTTCTCTCCAATAAAAATATATTGGTGAAAAAATAAACGGGGCTAATAATTCAGGGGGGCTAATAATTCTGACTTCAACTATATATATATATAGTTTCTGTAATAGATGTATTGCCTAAATTCTTCTTGTTGGTTTATAAAGGAAACAAATAGAAAAAAAAGGGCAACTACATTGAAACATGCTTTTTCAATTGGAAATATGTCAACAACAGAAAGAAAACTGCACTTCTCGAGTGGGATATAGGATATAATGGCTCACTAAAAGCAACTTGTAGTGTGTTCTGGGTTACAACTAGAAATGAGAAAGTTACATTTCCAAACACGAAGCAAGTTCAGTAGCTTGGCAGATGATGCAAGACTGACTTATTGAAGTTCAGCTTTCGAGACTTTCAGAGGAAGAGCAGACGAGACCAGCACTTTGACTGCAAGCCTTTAAACTCAAAGCTCCACTTGATGTGTGCTGCTGATTCAAAAAGCAAAGAAATAATAATAAAATAAAAAACAGCACTTTAAAACTCTGAAACATACATTAGTGTGGTTTGTTGATCCCTTAATATCTGTAGTTGAATTATGAACACACTATGTTATGTTAATTGATAGAGACTGAAAAAATGGCAACCTAAAATGTTAACAGAGTATATTGGTTTATTCAAGTTAAATAATAAAGGTGATTTAGAGTTTGTGGCTGTATTTATATTACACACATCTTCTTTTGTGAAGTTTAATGAACTACATTTACTTAAAGGTGCAATTTGTAAGTTTGGCACCCAGTGGTTGAACTAGGTATTGCACTCCTGGATCAAAACAAACTGAAGCGCGGGTTGTAAGATTGAGTACAGGAGTAAATGATTTAAACTGTGTTCTAAATAAAAGCAACGACACGCGATAGAAGGAATATGTTCCATATTAAAAGGAGTTTTTGTCAAAACCATCACCTTGAATTGATATATTACAAACGGCTTCTATTTCTCACAGCTCAACAAGAGAAACCTATGACAGTGATGACCTCAGGTAAACCTCATGTGCTTTTTTCGATGCTAAATGCTAACAATAGCTATGTTTCCATCCACCTATTTTTATGCACATTTTGTGTCACAAAGATATACACAGGAGACCCAAATGCAAGTGTAAACAAGATGATTTATTTAAAGAGTCACAACTGGTATTGATCACAGCAGATATAGTGTAGGGCAAGGATGCTCACACCAGAATACGACATGCCAAACAGCGGTAAAGGTTCATCCGTGAACCAACGTCTTATAGCAGTCTCTCATGGATATCTCACCAGATATTGAGGGAAGGGAAAGGTAGCGCTATGGAGCAGCTCTCGAGGAAATTGTCAAGGTTACCCATGGTAAAGTTCATTAGCAAAGTGGGTTTAGGGTGAAGTCTCTCACAGATAATGTTGTCTTCAGAGCAGGCAGTAGTAACAACATCAAAGAAACGGAGATGAGCATAAGGTCCACATGAAACAGGCTAAGTCGGAGAGCCTCTACCACAGCGAGCGAGAGAGTCTAACAGAAGCAGACACAGGAGTGAACAACAACGGACTGATAATGCTAACTACAAAACACTGAACATGTGATGTTTTATAAACAAATTTCGGGAGGAGCACGTGCAGATGTTTCAGAAATTCATTATGTCATTGACAATCCTTCTATTATCCAATCAGTATTTGACCAAACCCCTATAAATACCAAAATTGTCCCTGCATTATCTCACGACTTTAGCATCCCTCCACCACCCCGACACCTCACTTCTTAAACATTATCTACTCGAGGGGAGCGTTCTGGGGCCGGGCTAGACACTTCGCTCGAACCCCAACTCATTTCTGTTCCTCGATACGGGGAATAACATGAGTTGGGGGTGTCTTCCCCGAGCTCAGAGCCCTCTCCCTGGACAGCACGCCAAATATGCTTTAATTCTTAAACTTCTGTAAGTGCGAACTCGTGAAATATAGCGCGCGCAAAGCGCAGCAGCTCTGACTGATAACAAACACCTGTGCGTTGAGAGTAGTAACAAAACACGTGACCACCTAGCTGATGAATGTAAACACACATACACACACACACCACGCGGTGAAGAACTCAAACAAGACACACCCACTTCCTACACACACACACACACACACACACACACACACACACATGCAAGAAAAACAGAAAGTTCCACAAAGGTGACATTTTGCTTATGTGCATAAAAAAATGGTTGATGGACTCTCTATGATGCACATATATTTCGAAAATGTGCATAAAAAACATGCGCATAACTGAGTAGGATAAACTTTTTATTTGATAAGAAAAAATGCTCATAAACTACGATGGAAACACTTTTACCGCACAAATTCCACTAAGCACATTAAAAAAGGTCATGTGATTTTGTTATAAGAGATCATGTGATGATAAAAATGTGTGTGAATGGACAAACCAGCAGACTGAGCTCATTATTAACCATCTGAAATGTTTCCGTTTAAGTATTAGTGTTGTTATATTATTAATGACATCCAGAATCAAGAGCCTCTGTGCTCCGCGTCTGACACCTTCAAACGCCACCGCGCGTTCACTGCGTGTCAGGATTGCCTTCTGAGGCGCAAGTCATTTATTCGATGAAGAAAAGATTGACACAGCTTCTCCTACTGCAGCAAATTCAGTTTTTACTGTTGATATTTGGCGCCAGTCAATCAGGAAGTGTCAATTTTGTTCGCTTTGACTCGTTGGATGGAAATGCAGCTCTATTCGCACGTCTTTTATGCGTTAATCCAGTTTTGAGCATAAAGTTCATTCGCATTTTTGGATGGAAACATAGCTAATGTGAGTTTGAATGCCATGTTAAATGACATGTATTGCCATATACTGAAAGCAGCAGCAGATAGTTCACCTCAGATCTTGAACAAGAAGGCACATGGAGCACAGCACATGACATAAATACACAATGGTTACATCTAGAATACAACACAGACAAACCAGACTCATGACATTTATGATTCTTTCAAACTTTTTTAAAGTTCTATACCACGTTTAGGTTAATTTAATGGATTTTGACTTCTAGCTGCTTTATTAAAGCAAATGTTCTAATCTTTATCTCTTGTCTGGGATCATACCTGCCAATATTTGTCTCTGAAAATCCGGGAGGGGGGGTTTGAGCAGAACGACCGGAAGGAATGCTTGGTCTCTTGGCTTTCTGGTGATATTATGCCCCATTCACAGGGGGCGTCGCCAAACTGCATTGTGGATCCATCGGCACCGCTTCAGTGACGTTGATCGCTGCAGAAGTTGGGACTTTCTCAACTTTTCAAGTGCCGACGGAAGCGCCAGCCAATCAGATCGCTGTATGCAAATACACCAGCTCAGACAGTAGCCGATTGCTGACTAAATTCATTGGCTGACGCTGCTATGACGATCGCGTCAGCCCCAACTTAAGACACGCCCTCTGTCAAGTGTTGATGCTGAAGCCCCGTGTGAATGGGGTGTTACAGATTGTACCAATCACCTGAGGACTGGGGGAACGGGTTGAAATTCCGGCAGTTTTCCGGGAGAAATTAAAAACCGGGAGGTGGGTTTGAAATATGGGAGACTCCCAGGAAAAACGGGAGTGTTGGCAGGTATGCCTGGTATTATCTTGACAATTGATTGCTAGTTTTATATACATCATTTAATAAACACATGAATACACTGATTCATAGGAACTAATTTGTATGCTTAAATAATATAGTGATATCTTATTTTAAGGACACACATGAGAAGTTTTGTTGGAACAAATTGATTAAACACATGGTTAGACAGCAGATATCTAGATCTTAGAAAAAAAGATGTGCTTTAAATCCTTTCTGTCCGAAACACTTGTTAAGTGGGTATCTTTCTTGGCAACTTCTGAGTCAGCTCAAGCCCCATATGAGAGAAAAGAGCAAAAGTGAGATGTGAAGAGACAGAAAGATAAAGAATTAGTGCTGACTTAAGGCAAATCTGCAGGAAAACGACATCCACCACAGGATATCAACTGCCAGTGCAATTCTAATCCAGAAGAGATACGAGTAAGACTTTGAATGGGAATGAAACACGCTGTTTTTCATATCTGTTTGGCTTCGGTTATTGCTGAGATGCGTGTGAAAGTAATTGATTTGTATGCTTGGAGTGGGCCAAGTGGTTGCTTTTAGAGTACAGCATTACAGCCAAGTTCAGGATGTAGTGCACATGACGGCAAAGGATTACGCACTGATTTGCCTTGCTTCTTAGCTTGCGTTTTTTTTTTTTTTACCCCCTCGATTCACAGTTGGAATTTTCTTATTGTCTTGACAGGCATACAGTAGGAGAGCTTCAGCTTGTGCTTATGTTAGTTTGTGTCCATGATCATATGGATGTAAATATGCCAGCACGTAATTTATCCTGCAGAGTTAGTTCACACAAACACAAAAAGTCTGACAAAATTGACTCACCACTATGCCATTCCAATCCCCCCAACGACAAGCGTCAATTCATTGACTCCAAAATGTCATGTTGAATAAATAAAAATTGTTTCCTTGAAGAACTGAGATTGGCGACGCGGTGGCGCAGTGGGTAGCACGTTCACCTCACAGCATGAAGGTCACAGGTTCGAGCCTCGGCTGGGTCAGTCGACATTTCTGTGTGGAGTTTGCATGTTCTTCCCTTGTTTGCATGGGTTTCCTCTGGGTGCTTCGGTTTCCCCAACAAGTCTAAAGTCATGTGGTACAGGTGAATTAGGTAGGCTAAAATTGACCGTAGTGTGCGTGTATGGATGTTTCTCAGTGATCGGTTGCGGCTGGAAGATCATCCGCTGCGTAAAAACATATGCTGGATGAGTTGGCGATTCATTCCGCTGTGGCGACCCCAGATTAATAAAGGGATTAAGCCGAAAAGAAAATTAATGAAAGAACTGAGATTACCATCATAGGCTTGTTGGAAATCCATGCTTCAGCTTACATTTTTGTTAAACCAACCAACTGTTTTCAAAAGCAAACCTAAGAGAAATTTTACTCTGAACACATAGTTTTATTTACTGCCCCATCATAGCCACATAAATGTACTTAAATGTACAATTAAATTCAGGTTCTAGGTGAAGATAATTGGGGCAGTAGGTAAAACAATGTGGTCAGAGTACACATTACTCTTAGGTTTGCTTTTGAAAACACTGTTGGCCCGTTTCCGCTGAGTGGTACAGTATAGCACGGTACGGGTCACCTTTATCATGCTTGCATCTCCGCTGCTAAAATGGTACCAATGGTGGGCGTGGGGTACGACAAAAAGTTTCCGATAACGTCATTCTCACTCAAGAAAATGTCAAAGTAAAGCTGTACGGGTCATTCACATATCATTTGAGAAGCACTTCTCACAAACGAGATGGTTTACACACATAAATACTTCTGTATAAATGTTCATTACTAACCTTTCTATGAATAGGATTTGATTATAACTGCAGATCAATGAACTGTAACGTCTGCAATTATATGAAATGAATAAATAATCGCAACATATATGAACACATACAGACCCTTACAGTCTCCGATACATTACCAATTACAGAAAAACTACACACAGCAAACATATGGTCCTTATTTGGGTTTAAAAACAACACAAAATACAGCCCACAATCAGTGCAAATCTCTCATCGATCTTTAATCTTCACCAGCACATGTAACCTCTGTTAGAAAGTATTTTCGTCATTCCGAGTTCATAATAGTCCAGAAGGCAACAGTAATAGTTAAACGTGGTGGTTTGTTCATGTTTTAGGTTGCTGAAAGCATCATTTGCTCCTTTGTTTGTTTTTTCAGGCTTCACTTTTGTTTTTTTTTGCACGCCACTCTCGCGTTTGTCCATTTCTGAGAGGATCGGGTGTCAGAAGCACTTCTATAATCACACGCATGTTATTATCATCAGCTCAAGAAGTTCGCTATTTTAAATATAGATGTGCGGCGAGTGCAAGGAGAAAAGCGACACCTTTCTTGCTTTAGATGGCCTTGTAAACAACTATGGGGCACAGGGTAGTTCTGTTCTTCTTCTTGGCTTTGTGGCTGTTCATTAAAACGACAAGGTTTGTTTGAGCTCGGGTCGACCATAGTTTGTTATTATATGTATATATTATTACGGTGTAATGTCTCGGCTGGTTTTTAAAATGGCACTTCCTTTGTTTTCATTCTCTTGGCTTGTGCATAAGCAAGTGACATATCTCTGTAAACAAATATCGTTCAGCTGCGAGTCTTGCTACACCTTTTGGTACCCTTTCGTTGCCCTAGGTAGCCTTCCGAAAAGGTGCCCAAAAAGTGGTATGGTACTTTCAGGTACTTTTTGACAGTGAAAAATGTCATAAAAGCGTACCGAACGGTATCGTACCAGTCAGTGAAAACAGGCCAAATTGATTGTGTTTAAGGAAGGGATTAGGTCAGTAGTTTGCTAATCTGTACAACAAGCCTCAGCTTCTCATTGACGTGTACAAAAAAGAATGTATCAGAAAGTTATGTATTTCAGATTTTCAAAAATGTACACAACGTCCTCTTGTGTACAGTATTTGTAATCTGAAACTGATGCTGACATGTACGTGAAGGAATGCATTTTATTCAAATACATTTAATTTCAAATCACAGACATAGTTATGTTGTTTTCTGATATTAATTTGACATTGTGAAAGGAACTACACCAACACAATGCTTTATTTGTCCATAACATGTCCCTTTAAATGTAATTACTTTGAAAAGGAACTACAGTCGTTGGCATCATACTGCCTCTTAGCATTCGTTTGACCAAGAATCTGCAGTCAATGTGTATGAGATTCACTCTTGGGCGGCACTACTGACCCCAAACAAAGAATCGGATAGTTGCAAGGATTCCAGACGCCACCAATTGAAAGAAGCAGAGAGAGAAAAAAGTAACCTTGTATGGGAGAAATCAGGTTCTGTCGGGGAACTGGTTCTACTCTGGCCAAACTAATGAAGGGACAGAGCTGCAGTCTAGTTAGATGATTGATTTATTAGTGGCCTTGAGCATAATGTGTGTCATTCCTGGTAGATGCGCAGATCCCAGCTGGCCCGGATGAGGTGTGATCAAACTGGACATATAAGAATCTGTGTCAAGAACTCATTACAGAGATCTTTATTGAAGACTGTGTTGTGATCAGTGCAGGTCAATCATACAAGTAACTACCATATGTTAAAGTCTGTGTAAACCAGAAGTTAAGTTTTTTTATTTCAGTATATTGATGTACTGACCGCATTTCTGACTGCTACTGAGGAATATGCAGTAGAGAGCAGGGGTTCATTTTTGCGCATCTTTCCATCGTAGCAAACGGACGTGGTTAAGAATATTGTGGCTGAAGCCATCAAACAGACGTCAACATAGAAGGACCACCACTCCAAACCTGGAAGCAATTGGTCAGACTTCGATTGAAGATTGCTAAAACGTTTTTTTTCTTCAGTGGAATAAGATGAATTGTTCACCTAAAGAATAACAATGTGCACTAACTAAATAAACATTTTGACCTCTAGATAAGAGATCTAATATAAACCAACAAGCATAGATGTTGTTCTTCTTATGATTTTGTTTCAGGTTGCATTCCCAATTCTGGTTGGCTTGATTAATAGAGCCATAATAATCCGTTTAGGATTACATTTTTAAGATTGTGTTTGTGTTTTATGTGTACGCTAGTGCAAAGAGATGGATCTTCATTCTACATTTAAACTGACAGAGCGTGTCTGCCTCCCGAACTGTGATTGTTCCGGAGTTTAGGTGCAAGATAAGAAAAAAAGATCTGTGTGGATTTTGATGTTCTTGCTATTATCAGCTGGCTATTCTCAGAATTGGGTAGATGTAAAGGGTGGTAATGTGGAAAGAGACATTCAAATATTGGGGAGCCCATTCAGGGCTTTGTAAATAAATAACAGGAAGCTAGTGCAATGCAGGTGAAGTCCGAATTATTAGCCCTCCTGTTCAGTGGCAGTTATAGACCAGAGTAACTGGGGGTAACTTAAACTACTTAAACAACTATTCAAAGTCATTTTTTTTAAAGTCATTCTTCATTAACAAGCTAATTAAATAACTTAGACTCAAAATGATCTTTCATGTTAATTTATTTGACAATACATGTTGTATTGTAGGATAGCACGTTTTTAACATTCAAGTACATCAAGGCACATTTTTGCACCTGGAAACTTTAACAGATACTAAGTCAAAATTTTTGCCCTCCCGTTAATTTAAAAGAATGTTTCCCAAGGGATCTTTAACATAGGAAGGACATTTTTACATTATTTCCTATAAAACAAAAATAAGTCTTATTTCTTATTGACTTTATTCTACAATGCGGAAGTGCGCTCGTTTTTGCGATTGTTTTAGAACTTCAGATTCAGTCATCTATGGGAGAAATGACTAGGAATAATAAACGACAGAAAATGGTTGAACTACTTGCTCCACAAACAAATGTTTGCATGATTATGCAGACAAAATTGAATAATATAATAAGAAAATATCAGTTTGCAACATCAAACAGCAAAATTAGCTGCTTTTAACGTCTAAAAATGAACAGAAGTGAATGAGACCGGAAGTCTTGAGCCAAAATGATTCAAATGGCTGCGCCCGCTCGTACACAGAGAATAAGGTAAATAGTTTGTATTGAATAAAAGTTTTTAATAAAAATAAATAAATCAATTGGCCTCCTTAAGAAATATTCTTTTTTTATTGTCTACAGAACAAACCAGTTGTACAATAACTTGACTAATTATTTTAACTTTCCTAGTTAACATAACCTAGTTAAGTCTTTGAATTAAGCTTTAATCTGAATACAACTATCAAAAATAACTAGTGAAATAGTATGCACTGACTGTCACCATGGGAAAGACAAAAAGTAGTTATTAGACATTAGTTAAACTATTATGCTTAAAAATGTGTTGTAAATACATAATGTGGTTGAAGACTAGTGCTTTATGTCACGAAAACAAAATGCTAAACTAAACCAGTTGAATGTCAGCCTAAATTTACATGAGTGTGACAGAAAAATAAATTTGATCAATGTGTTACATTTGTTCTCCAGTACCGACTGTTTGTATAGAAAGACTGCATTTCTTAACTTAAAACGATGTACACTCAATTACTGATTAATAAAAGCCTCTGCATAGCCGAAAACGTCCTATATTAAAAGCGATAAAATCGTTATTGAAAACAGAAGTCTAATATAGTCAACAGTGTACATTTTGACAGTGTTTCACAACATAAACATGACCGAAGTTGAAATTTTCTTATTACCTGTGTCAATTGGGGCTTAACTTCTGACAAATGCGGGAAACTGTTGCACGCAAACGTGTCACTGACAAAAGTCAAGAGAAAGCAGAGAGAAGGAGTGCGCACGACACAGAGAACAAGACAGGCCTCAATCATATCTCCGTCTACCACCGATGGCTGATCTCACTTCTCCGTGGCATTTTAGTTGTGACAAAAATAATCGTCCAAATTTGGGGGTGGGGGGCAGTATAGGGGTATCAAGCTTGTTGATACAAGCTTGTTGCCCCCTCCCCCCCCCATAGAACCTCCACTGCTCCTTTTCAATTTAAAGTCTTTTATATATATATTTTCTCTAATTTCTGTTTAAAGGAGAGATGTTTAATTTTTTTGTTAAACACATTTCAAAATGTAACCAATTATAACCAATTATTGATTACTAATAACTGATTTCAGTATCTTCTCCATGATCACAGTACATAATATTTACAAAGTTTTCAAGATACTTATATTCAGTTTAAATCGCAATTTAAAAGTTTACCTAGGTTAAATAGGTTAACTAGGCAAGTTAGGATAATTAGGCAAGTCATTGTACAATGGTTGTTCTCCATCCAATCAAAAAAAATAAAAAAAGCTTAAGTATTTCTTATATATTTTTAATTTAACAATGCTGGCCATTGTTTTAATGTTCTTATTAATTACAATGTGTTAAAGAGCCAATGACCAACCTTTTTACTGCAGCATTTTACATAGTACTATTCACATAACTTTTGTACATAATGTCCTGCTTTTTCCAGTCACTGACATTGACCGGAGGGTGAATAAATGATGCCAGAGTTTATATTTCCTGACAGTTCTGCACAGTCAAGGGGAGCACTAGACCCCCTTCCGCAAAGCTGACAGTGAATGAATCTGTCATTTGAGGAAAATCTCTAGGTTGGAGCTCAGAGAAATGTGGCATTAAAGAGCTAAGAGCTTGCACTCTGATTAACTGTGGAGCGAGTGAGGTGTGTTTTGGAATGCTGTTGGTTTGACACACAGCTGTTAACCTTTACAAACTGCTGGCCTCTCTCCACGTCTCCACATTTAACATCATGTTGATTTGGACCCCTTGCTGTTCATTTGTATAATAAGCCTCCATGTAACCAGCAGAGACTGTAATACTTGCCTCTCGTTCATACTGTTTTTAGCTCATGTCAAACTCAGAATATAACATAAGTGGATTGCAAAAGAAGGAAATAAATATTTCACCCACAAAATAAAGAAATAAGTAGCAATTTGTCATTATTTACTCACTCTCTTGACATTCCAAAGCATTCTTTCTTTCATAGAACACAAAAGGTTATCAAGCTGTCAAGCTCAAAAAGCACCACGAATGTAGTTCACACTATTCACGAACAAAATGAAACAATTGTAAGCGTTGTGTACACTGCTGTATGCTGAAAACCATTATGTTAGAGTTTGATCCTTTAAATATATCTGTTTACGTGCAGTACAAAACTGACCTGGGCATTTCCCTAAAGCACTGTTCTATAATTTTCAAAGCTCTTAATAATAGAAAAAAATAGTAATAACTATTTTAATAATACAGGGAGTGCAGAATTATTAGGCAAATGAGTATTTTGACCACATCATCCTCTTTATGCATGTTGTCTTACTCCAAGCTGTATAGGCTCGAAAGCCTACTACCAATTAAGCAAATTAGATGATGTGCATCTCTGTAATGAGAAGGGGTGTGGTCTAATGGCATCAACACCCTATATCAGGTGTGCATAATTATTAGGCAACTTCCTTTCCTTTGGCAAAATAGGTCAAAAGAAGGACTTGACAGGCTCCGAAAAGTCAAAAATAGTGAGATATCTTGCAGAGGGATGCAGCACTCTTAAAATTGCCAAGCTTCTGAAGCGTGATCATCGAACAATCAAGCGTTTCATTCAAAATAGTCAACAGGGTCGCAAGGAGCATGTGGAAAAACCAAGGTGCAAAATAACAAAATGAGAAAAGTCAAGCGTGCAGCTGCCAAGATGCCACTTGCCACCAGTTTTGCCGTATTTCAGAGCTGCAACATCACTGGAGTGCCCAAAAGCACAAGGTGTGCAATACTCAGAGACATGGCCAAGGTAAGAAAGGCTGAAAAACGACCACCACTGAACAAGACACACAAGCTGAAACGTCAAGACTGGGCCAAGAAATATCTCAAGACTGATTTTTCTAAGGTTTTATGGACTGATGAAATGAGAGT
>CAIGQZ010001535.1:466579-481648 GCA_903798205.1 Danio tinwini | reverse complement strand
ATGGATGGATGGATGGATGGATGGATGGGTGGATTAGATTGACTGACAGATTTTTGGGCTTGGATTAAAGAAGCACCATTTTAAAGCCATTGTTTTCAGATTGTTTTAGTTTCAGTCCTTCTTCATTCACAAGCTGCTCTTGCATGACTCCAGATAGCTGCCTGAGGGTGTTACCAATATGAGAACTGAGTGAACAGACTTGCTTTTTACATGGCACTGCTTGTTATGTCGGAGCCATTTTAGGGCTTACTCACAGCACGAAGACTTGGCTCGAGTTCCCAACCATTTACATCAACTCAGTTCATCAGTTCTAGGTGATCCGGATCACTTTGAGCTGACACATCAGTACAGAGGCAAGCGAGTGTAACCGATCACACTGGATAACTCCCAGCTCAATGACATTAAGCTGACCTTCCTTGAAAGACCACAGACTTGGCGTTCACCCCAGAGCTTTAGCTCATTTTTCTTTTACAAACGTTTGCCACTGGTCATTTAGTAAGTGTGGAAGTGTACAGGGAAATAGCAAAGAGACAGGACTGGATGCTGGGATTTCTTTCATACACTTGGCAACAACTTAGACTGTTGTTCGGCTTTTTATTAACATTCATTTACTGTGTGGATTTAGATGGTGCATACTCATGCCAATTTGCATGAAATCAGACTGATGCAGAAATGGGAATTGCATATATGCGACAAAATGTCCTTTCTGGCATACATGATGAATTTATTAAAACAAAAGAAAGAAGGAAAGCTGTGGGAGGAAGATGCTAGCATTAATTTTATCCTATCTGCCTTCCTTCCTCGATTTAGGGTTTCTTTTTTATTTTGCAGTCGTTCCATTGGGATTTAGTGTCATGAATCATGGAATAAATAACAACCAACCAAAAAAGAAATAAATGTGCCTCTCTCTGACTGAAACTTAAATCCAAGTAGCGAAATTAGCTCTGTTCTCTGCCTGGCATGAAGAAATGACATGCCAGATCCTTAGGCTTTAAGACAGGATCAGTTTGCTTTTAAAATGTTGTATTAAGTTGTCAAGGTTTGGGGACAGAAAATGCATTTCATATGGGCCTGGAAAACAGCATAGTGTTTCTGCCTCAGAGGGAAAGGGGGAGAAAAAGAAAAAAGGTGTAGATCATTAGAGTTAGGGACAGTCTATATTTATGATTAATTGATTTATTGATGGCGACGCAGTGGCGCATTAGGTAGTGCTGTCGCCTCACAGCAAGAAGGTCGCTGGTTTGAGCCTCGGCTGGGTCAGTTGGCATTTCTGTGTGGAGTTTGCATGTTCTCCCTGCGTTCGCATGGGTGTCCTCCGGGTGCTCAGATTTCCCCCATAGTCCAAAGACATGCAGTACAGGTGAATTGGGTAAGCTAAATTGTCCGTAGTGCATGTGTGTGAATCAGTGTGTATGAATGTTTCCTAGAGATGGGTTGCAGCTGGAAGGGCATCCGCTGCATAAAACTTGGCTGGATAAGTTGGCGGTTCATTCTGCTGTGGTGACCCCAAATTATTAAAGGGACTAAGCCGAAAATGAATGAATGATTGATTTATTGATTGATTACAACTGAATGTGCAATTAGGTGAAATACACTTTCTTAATTTTTAGGCAGAGCCAATCATAAAGTGTTAAGAAAATTGAGTCAGATGACTATCACAACTTAAACTATCTAATATAAATTGGTGCAAAGAAATAGTGTAGACAAGTAGTGATGTCTGATATATGAACAGATCATTAATTAGAATTTTGAAGTTGATTCAGAAAAGAAAACTGGACTGAATTATTTGTTCATGAATTTGACTTTACTGGTTGTCTTCCAACTCTAGTCAAAGAAAGAAATCCAAAAATGTTCAGTCAGTTCTTCATATACATATATTATTTGGCTTCAAAAGATTTATTTTAACCCCACTGGGTCAAATCGACCTCTTCTATGAGTATATTTTGCCTCTGATACTATTTACCCATAACAAGAACGAGACCATTATATGATCCTGCTCCTGACATCACAAAAAATATTTGAAGAATGTTCAACCAACTCGATTCATATATGATGGCAGCTGAGCTCTCATGTTCCAGTATAACCAAAAAGCTCATTTAGTGCCATAAAATGATCAAGCCTGGTTTCCTATGATGCCTTTGTGGGAGTAGAAAAGTAATGATGCCTGATTCTTTGGAGTCAAATAGTATCAAACAATCACTTAATTTCATTCACAAAAAGTTTGGATAGTTTGTTCATGAATTGGACTGGATCTTAATTTCAGTTCAAGAGTTCACACGTAGCTGATGATTGATTATAAAGCTTGTTCGGCATGCTTTCCCGGGAGAGAGCCCGGACCTTATACGATCCTCGAGCTTGGGGCACCCTCCCGTTTACAAGGCGAGAGAGGAGTTTGAGCTCAGGTAGATCTCGAGAACTCCCCTGCTGTAGTAGCTAATGAACAGATAGTGATTGCTCTTAAGAGATAACTACTTACTAGGAGCATGTCTATGGTGCCGATTTAGATTAGTCAATAGTCACAGAAAAGCCAGCTGGCTTGGTAAGGACTAGAACCAGTGACGTTCTTGCTGTGAGGCAACAGTGCTAACCACTGGGCCACCGTGCCACCCATCTAGGAAAGGACGAGGAGTAGGGATTCTTCAAAACGAAGATGGCTGTTATATGGAACTTAGGGTATTTATAGTGGCTTAGGAGTCGTCTAATTGGTGAATTATTAATTGAATAATGCGGGACCGGCTGCAAGCAATTATAAGCAATTAAATTAGTTTATAAATTATAAATTAGTTTATAAATAAACTTCACTTCATAACTCAGCAATTATTCAGAGATCCAGTGACTAATATTTCACTTTGCTTTTGGACAAAACAATGGTATAACTCTTGAAGCCTTGTTAAATATTTCATTGAGTCAGTACTTGCATGATTTTTCTATGATTTCAATGAGGGATGAGGCATTCTTTCTAAGATTTGACAGTCTTTGTATTCATTCCCTTTTATCATAAATAAAAAAAAGACCTTATTAAAAAAAAGTGTGTTCCATGGAAGGAAAAGGGTTAATAAAGGATTCAAATGTTGTAGTAAACTGTTACTTTAATAGCCAAGCCTGGCCATCCAGATTGGATTAAATGGCTTAGGTCTGGCTGATTGACCCAATGGATAGAGCTGATTCCGTGGCAGTTTTTGGCAGGCTGTGAAGATGAGGACTGCAGCTAATGAGTGAAGGAAACAGCTCTTCAAGGCTTGGCAGGCTGACAGCTTCTTTGATCTGCCCATTTGCACTCACTTGTGGTCGTTTGATGGCTCTCTCCTGCCCACTGAGCCAAAGCCAGGTATCCAAGGGTCTATCACAGGCTTCAAGTTAAGAGGTCTGCACCATCACTCATGAGTAAGCACCTCAGGACAGGATTAGGAGAGGTAGATCAAGAGGTCTTCACATGTTCGGCCCATTGGAGCTCGGCTATAGCTCACATTAAATATGGGTCAAGACGTGGACGACAAAGGGTTCCCATTGGAGATGCACTTGGCTTGCTTTGAGTGGTGATGAAGCGGGCTAAGATTCATCCATCTCCCCCGGCTTTACTGCTTTAGTATTGAGCAGAGCTCAATCAGACTGCTGATGAATGTCAGCCGCCTGCTGGAGAAGCAATAAAAAAACAAACAAACGGATGGGAGAAGCTGAATTAATGGTGGCAGTGGAGCAGGGAGGCTACCTCGCGCTCTTACTCTGATTAAACAGAGACCATCACAGGGGAAGCGGCCATTAGAGATTGATTGTATTGACTTTATTGCTTTTGCTAGAAAAAGACGTGGTGGCAACCATTTTCCCCCAATCACGCTCTTTATGTGTGCGCCCTGGGCTGAGGAGAGACACTTCTCAATT
Organism: Danio tinwini; assembly: GCA_903798205.1. Taxonomy (NCBI): domain Eukaryota; kingdom Metazoa; phylum Chordata; class Actinopteri; order Cypriniformes; family Danionidae; genus Danio; species Danio tinwini. The sequence goes on along the minus strand of CAIGQZ010001535.1, from coordinate 477,769 downwards.
TGCCAGGCCATTCTGTCAGAAAGAATGAGCGAGGCCCCAAAGAACTTCCAGCCCTCTGTGTCGACAAGCACGGGACCTCGGGCCAGGTCGTGAAAAAGCTTTCAAAGTGAAATGCTTTATAAGAATGCTTTAAGAGGCCTTTTGTGGTGCTAAGGAGCAAACAAACACTTTTTGAACAGCAGAGGTAAAAAGGAAAGCAGTCATTTCTGGTTAGTAGCTATTGCCGATTGCCAAAGAAAGAAAGGGATATTTCTGTTGTCATCAAACTTAATTATAGTTCATTGAAAAATTTGATGACCTCTAAAGATCTAACTATAATAATCCCCTCAAATGTACTTACTGTAGTTAGGCATGGGCTGGTATATGATTCTGACAGTATGATAACTTTGGATAAATATATCACAGTTTCTCTTTTTTGTGATTACTGCTCTAAAATATGTTCTTTTTAAATGTCTGGGGTAAAAACAAGACCCTTTGAACACAATCAAACCTTTATACACAATCTATAAGAGTAAACATGTCAGGCTAAATAATTCATATGAATCATTGAGTAATGCTGTCTTCATTAGTTTTAAAAACACTGATTTATTTACATGTTAAAACGGCATATCTTTGGATATCTTTTCTGCTGAAGATACTGTTGTCTTAACCCCCCCCCCCATGAATGTTCAATCAATCAATCAATCAATCAATCAATCAATCAATCAATCAATCAATCAATCAATCAATCAATCAATCGTGAACTGCAGGACTATTTCAAGTGTACATGCTTTTTCATTTTTGGCTCTCTATTAAGTGTCAGTTTTTAGCACTCTATTAAGTGTAAGATTTCAGATACTTGCATGCAGTATGACTACAGTTGCGATGAGTATCAACCCAGGAACCAATAGACGTGCTAAACATGATGACGTAACCTTAAGGCCCGTGCACACCGGGACGCTTTTTGTTCGCGTTTTCCGTTGACGTTTAACACATCGTGAGTAAATAAAGGGCGCCGATGTGATGGTGCACACCAACGCAGGCGTAAAAGCATAATTTAAAAAGAAACGCCTCATGCTCGTTCTTTTGTTTTGACGTGCCACATCAAACCCTTCTCCACCAATCAGATTGGCATTTTTGTTCACGTGCACGGAGCTGCTGAAGTTACAGTAAACAGCACTTGGAGGCGCTCAAGCGCAACACTGTCAATGCGAGCACACATTGAAGAAGAGGCCCAAAGGCGATATGAACGTGGAGCTGATATTTGCACTGGTGAACAATAACCATTTCTTCATCGCTAGAGCTGGAGCTGCTACTTGAACCATCCATGCTTATTCGAATCGCCAGTAACTTTAACAACATGCGTGTCAACTTTCTGTCTTCTTCTGTGTTACAAGTGGGTGTCGGAAGCTTAAAGTTGTGTAGCGCCATCTACTGTCAAGGAGTGATTTTGCATACTCTTCTGCTTGACGCCAGTGAAAATCGCTTGGGTTTGAATCCAGAAAAACATCTCGAAAACGCTGACAATAAACGCAAACGAAAAGCATCCCGGTGTGTATGAGCCTTTACAGTTAACTTCAAATCATTGCGGGGAAATGTCAAAACACCCTTTTTTGTGAGTGGGGGCATTTTATCAAGGCATGTTGTGATCAAAATGAACGTTAAAGATTATTTATGTTTGCTGTGAGGTATAATTTCAGAACACAGGTTACTAAATGTACCTCGAATGGATGATATCAAACTCCAAATGAGTTTTTTTTTGGATGTCTGTGTTTGACTCGTTTTGATTGTCATCCAGTCTGACTTTATGACAACTGAGATCTGACAGGGTGACAAGGGAATCTTGTTAGTGCAGTCTGACAAGCTGCAATTGTTTAGGATTATAAAAATTACACAGTGCGTTTAATTAAACGTAAACTTATATACAGATCATTTGTAATGTGTTTTTATTTTATTTTATGCCAATTACATGAGTTGGGATTTAGCACCACTACTCTACATGGGGTATTCTGATAGCTTGAGGACCACTGGTGTGTCCATGGTCAATGTCAATATCATCAATGACAACAAAACACTCCCAATAACAGTATATGAAAACAGCAAAAATGGGCATAAACAGTCACCGGCCACTTTATTAGGTACACCTTACTAGTACCGGGTTGAACCCCTTTTTTGCCTTCAGAACTGCCTTAATCCTTAGTGGCATAGATTCAATAAGGTACAGGAAATATTCCTTAGAAATGTTGATCCATATTGACATGATAGCAGGACGCAGTTGTTGCAGATTTGTCGACTGCACATCCATGATGCGAATCTCTCAAATTCTGCCCCTACCATCCGAATTTTGCAGCATAAATCGAGACTCGTCAGACCAGGCAACATTTTTCCAATCTTCTAGTGTCGCATTTTGGTGAGCCTCTAGCAAATGTAACCTCAGTTTCCTGTTCTAAACAAGTGGCTGGCAAGTGTATTTCACTCCTACAGTATTTTTAGATGCAATTACACAGCAGATCACTAAAAATGTACTCAGATAATTATTTAATCTTTTGAATATAGAAAATAGAAAAGATAATATCTGCTGTCGCAAACCAAACATTACATCAATAATCAATGTTTCCTTCACATTCTCCGCCTGCTTTAAAATGCTACTAGAAGTTGGAACACACATGTCGATTATGCACAATCAACCATATGCAATGATGCAAACGTTCAGTCATTCTCCAGGAGTCGAGGGAGGTGTGAAATCTAGGAACGGATGTTTGTCAGAACACACACATGATAGGCAATTGTAATATGATGTATTTTGGGGATAAACACCAGCTTTCATGCTTTGCAACATAATTATAGATCCGAGTGTATGATTGCAATTATAGACGTGACAGAGTACTTGGTTTGGCATTTACTGTGATAGAGTTTGGCAGTTAGAGCAACAAATGATTTACAGAGAAATTGAAAGGCCTGAAAATCATTTCCTTTACTGTAAAGAAAAAAAAAGCTATATATACTGTATATATGCATGTCTTTGTGTCTGTGTGCACTTTTTTGAAGCAATAGAAAATCTGTTTTGTAGCAATCTGAGAATCTGAAACATACAAATATAAATATAAAAGGTAAATTAACAAAAAATAAATTGTAAAAATGTACAAATACAGAAAGAAAAACTAAGAAAAAAGAAAACAACATTAACCTTCCTGTTGTGTTCGGGTCAAATCTGACCGGTTTACAACTTAAAACACTCATAAATATTGTGTTTTACATCTGATTGCTTAAGGCCTTATGCTGTGTTCACACCAGACACGGAAGAAGTGGAATTTACATGTTAAGTCAATGTAAAGGCGCGAATAGACATCCAGCGGTGCGAATGACGCGCAATGCGAATTGAGCGATTTGCGCGTTTGACGAGCTTAACGAGCGAATCAAAAATCAAAAAACTCAACGCAAGAGTTCAAAAGTCTGAACTTCTGCAGACATTTGCGCCACATTAACCAATCAGGAGCTTGCTCTTGTGGAGGCATGATTATGACGTAGCGACTGTTGTTGGTCCCGGGGGAAAATCCTCCTGCCTACACCGACAACAGTTCATCAAACTGGGCTCAGCTCAGTCAGAAGCACCGCTGAGTGCTTCCATCATCCAAGTTTAGTTTCTGGAGGAGTTTATGAGCTCACAGAGCTGGATGCACCTCTGAAAGGATCTAGTGGACACAGACACTGCTCCAAATGAATCGACGCTGTTTTTCAGCCTTCATAAAGCACATAAACACAGTTATTTTATCAATTAAATCCATGTTAGCCATTTATCAACAAAGCAGTCACCGGGCAGACAGAAGCCCTGCCCATGATGCTAATCTGCGTCTGTTCTGAAGTGAATTTGACGCGTGAATAAAGTGGATTTGACGTGTGAATGAAGCAAGTAAACTCAAATGTTCATGCGTCTATTTAAGCGCGAATAGCATGATTAATCCGCGCGTACCGCGTCTGGTGTGAACACAGCATTATGATATCCTCCACACTATGCACTTGAACATATAAAAGGGATGATCACCTCTTTCATCGAATTTTGAGTGTTTTAATCAACCTTCTTACACCTGTGGTGGATACCTGCCAACATTTGGTTCATAAAATCCAGGAGCCCGGGGGGGTAGGGGTGGTTGTGCTCCTAAAGTGAAGAGTGTGGGGGCCCGTCTGGACTGGACGGGGAACACAAACTAAAGAGCGGGGAGGGGGCATGGGGGTTGCGCATTGGGTTTGGTACGCGAACATGCACCAGGTTTTCCGGGAGACAAAACAATATGGAAGATGTGTCTGAAAAACGGGAGTGTTGACAGGTATGCTGTGGTGTTCCCAGTCAAAAGTGACCGCCATAGGAAATGAATGGGTATCCAGACGATATTCATCCATTAGACAGAAAACATCCCCATACACACCACCTCAACTCACTCACTCACTCCCACATTTCAGACCGAACAGTGTCTTTTGCAGGTACACATCTCTTTTCTGCGGTTATGTGCCAATCCTCCAGCCTGATCTCACAAGTAAACTACTACAGTAGTAGTTACAAAACATAACTACTTTACGTTTTGTCAGTCTAGTGGCTAATTAGTACAAGTTCAGTCGTATGAAAATGTAAGATTTTTAAAAGGAGGCCTGGCCCCCAACCCCACCCCTAAACCCAACCGTCATTAGGGATAAGCACATCGTACTAAATTGTATGAATTAGATCATACAAATTCATACGAATTAGCCACTAAATCAATAAGTTATGAATTGCCATGAGATTGCATTGGATCCTCCAACGTGAATCAACTTTCTGATAAAACAATGTATCATATCTTCACACAGACTAGACAAGTGTATGTTACTTTATGTGAACCCATCAGTGTTTGTTTGTTTGTTTCTTTCTTTCTTTCTTTTTTCTTTTCTTATTTTATTGGATTAGACTAGTAGCGTCTCGCTCAAAAATGACCAAAGTATAATAAGTGCTAGTTCTGTGTCCATGCTCACCGTCTATACCCTCAGTCACTATTCCCTACATTAGTTCACTGATATAATTCGAATGAAATTCGAGCACTCAATACACAGGAAAGTTTACCGTTTTGTTTGTGCTTTGCTGGTTGATAAATCATTCAGATGGATTAAAATTTCAATTTCTTTGGTCAAACCCTGTGATAGTTATTTTAGGGAGCTGTCTATTAGTATCAAAACAAAGTATTTCGCTTTCTGTCATATATTGTTCATTTTGTAATTCATTTTCAGTGCCTGTTTGTAGTTTCACTGCAGTTATTTTATGTTTAATGTTATAAACTCAACACTACTTTGAGACATTGTTCACAGCTAAAAGATTGTTGAATAAAAAATTTGGTGGTGAATTTTTTTTTTTTGTGCTAATTTAAGAGCAGTTAAAACAGACCAGTCAATTTTGACTGGGAACATTAAAGTAAGGGGCGGGATGTGAACACGACACGAGAGTTAAAGGTGCCGTATGTAAGTTTTGGACTCTTCTAAAGCATAAAAATACCATAATATGTGTGCAGATATTTAAAAAAACATCCCAGGTGAACATACTTGTTGAACTGAAAAACAATGCTGAAGTCAGATATTCTGCTTTGAAAATGTTTTTTTCCGTGCCGGTCTTTGTTTAGGTAAATTTAACCTGCACAATGCCTTGTTGGAAAACAGCGTATTTCATTCATTCATTCAAAAAGTCTCCGAAAGCATGCATCAGTGACCGAAATGGACAGTATCAGACGTCAAAATGAGACAGAATCAGTTCCACATGAGGTTATTAATTAGGAAATTATATAAATATTACAAACGTAAACATTAGGTGAGCAGGTTACATTGTAATCTCATGTCCTAACAACACGCAAACATCAAATTCCCTGTCAGAAAAGTCTAGTGGCTGAGTGTTTTACAGTGTCTGCTATAATGTTCATGTTGTTTTTAGTGTGTTTACATAGATGCATATGGCCATGGTGTAAATGCAAAGTACAGTTACTATCTTATTGCCACATTAGATCGTTATAATAACATAATATATGCCTTCAGTGGTTTCCTGAAGATAAATACCAAGAAATAACACAATTGGAATAACTACAGCAGTCGTGATCATCTGATCTCATATGAAGCAAGAGATTGCAATGACGAGTGCAGGTGTTGAAATGCTGTCACAATTCTTAGGGGTAAATTTTGAAGCCCTTCCCCTTCATACTTCTTTTTAAGGGCCAAGGGGAAGACAAAGGGGTATGGTACAAAAATAGAATTGGGATTGGGCCGTTGTCTCTGTGTGCTAAACAACATGCAAACCTAAATTTCACACCGACTTTTGCTTGTAGCTAATGACTACATTTTTTTTATAACCTAAGTAAATTCTCGACTAACAGAACCATAACTATATGTTGCATCAAACATCATGACTGACAACATACTGTTGCTAAAAAATACAAAATAAATAAACAAACATATTCAGCACAGTGCCGAAGTAAGTCAGGCAGATCACAGTGATCGCCGCATCGTGAGTGATTGCCACATCATAACTACTTGACTGCACAGTACGAAATGCCTCGAAACTGCTGCCGTTTACCATTCCTACCTGAATCACTCCTGAAAGATGGAGAGAAAATGCCTTTGCTTGTGCATCGGAACATTAATAAACCATCCCCGTTGCTATCTTTCTTGCGCAATAAAAATAAGAACAAAAACTTTGCATTCCACAGAGCAGTTCTGCAATAAGACAATCATGCCAGCCTCATCGCATAATAATAAGCCAGACTGCTTTATTGAGCTTTTTTTCATGCTTCGAATCTAAGCAAGTGATATCTTTCATCTCACAGTGGCCCAAAGCAATGCATACATAACTCAGCAACCGGGACGATTTCAAATGCTTCAGTGACATTTGCTTCGTGATATTGGTTTGAGATGGACGGGCCTCTGTCTGCAGAGTCCGTGTCCCTCTGCCGCCGCCGTCTAACCATTTGATCTGCCCATGTGCTGTCAACATTGACCATGGGCTTGGTGGAGATACAGGGCTTGACCTGACGCAACAGTTCATCTTTGAACAGAATTCGAAGGCGCAGATCTACCTTGCGTTACAGCGCTGAGAATGTTAGACTTATGGCCAAGCGTAGTGTGATATTTCTCAAATGTAATGAGATATAGAGACAACATGCTTTTTTCCTGTCTGTTGTATGGTTTCAAAGACTTCTATCATATTAGATGTACCTACTGAAATATTTCAGAAGCTACAAAAACAAACCTGCCGTTTCCAGCAATTTTTTTGATTGTCTTCAGAAATCTTGGGAAAATGGCAGCAATTATTTAAGTCAATGATAAATACTTAAAGAGCCCCTATTATACATTTAAAAGGGTCATATTTTGGTTTTATGGGTCTCCAACAACTTGATTCAAAAAAGCGTAACAAAATTAATATTTGATGTTCATTCATTCATTCATTTTCTTTTCAGCTTAGTCCCTTTATTAATCTGGGGTCACCACAGCGAAATGAACTGCCAACTTATCCCGCATATTTCTTACGCAGCGGATGCCCTTCCGGCCGCAACCCATTACTGGGAAAAAATATTTGCTGTTTTCCAATATAATTCTGACCTTTTTTAAAATAAGCTAAAAAAGTCATGGAAGCATTTGAAACATCTGTGTCCAGGGCACATCAACATCGTAATCTGCCCTTGGATGTGACACAATAAATTCATAGTTCCTGGTCTTAAAATGCATTCAGGAATGAGAATCTGTGAATGTAAATACAATACACTAGTTATGGAATTATTATCATTACTTTCATAACAACCAGTGATTTGAAATCAAAATTCTCACCTAAATTGCTTGAAAACATTTGGTTTCATCCACCTAATATATTTAGCTTCTCTGATATTGAAGCAAATTTTGATAACAAAATTATAGCCTAAGTAATCTTTTTAAACAAACAAAAATTGTTTCATGTTGGAATAAATTACTTTGTGGAATGAGTTCTTGCTCTTAAAAGTGAGCTGCCCTTCATGTGAGCCAAGAAACCCAATTATTAGTGGTGTTTTAAATGGCACCTCTCATGCAAAATCAACTTTTAAAAGCCATTTTGGCAGACATACGTGTAAATATAATGTGTCATATTGGAGTTATAAAAACACAATAATCTATTTTATTAATTTCCTGACTTTAAAATAGGATCCAAATCCCAGCAATTTTGAGGCCCACCTCACTTTGAACCTAGTAGCAATGCAGTTCTCCCTGCTTTTACAGATGTGGATTACCATCTGAGTATTAACACATATAACCATGTCCACAAGACAGGATTTGCAAAGAAACTGGGATGAAAATATCTGTTTCTTTTATTGAACTCTCTGTGAAGCACTACTCTTTATATATTTAATAACATTTTGAACTATACATTTTAAACTCTGTAATTCATAACCGTTGAATTCACCAATGCTGCATGGTGTACACAACTATAAACAAGGATGCTTCAATCACACAACAGGAGTCCCAGTTTGTAAAAAGAAAAAAGAAATGAGATAATTACTGAGGAAACAAACTGAATTTAAATTAATTGTGTGAAATCTGCCTTTATAAGCATGTGTTACAATTAACCCCCTGTCTGTTACAACTTGCCCCACGGGTGGGGTAAATAGTGTCATTTTTACTCCTGGCACTTTTGGCAATAATGCACAGAAACCATAGGTCCGGTAATCATAATTCCAGTGCTCATTTGTAAGAGAGGCTTGTGTGTTGTTGATAAAAAATATGGTTTGTCTAACCCTATTACTTTGTTCATTATTTGACCAAAGCCAAAAAGTGTTACTTTGTGCCCCGCTCTCCCCTATATGATTTTACATATAGGCATGTTATTCTTTAACTAACAGTTTTACAACTAACAATTTACAACTCATGAATCAAAATACAATGCAAAATATCCTGAATTTATCATGTGAACATGTTTTTTAGGTTGTAGTCATGCCTGTGTATGTAGCTTTTAGCATAAAATAAATGTATTAACGGAATTAATGTTTATTCATTAAATAAAATACCCACAATACCCTGGAAAAAACAAAACACTAAAATAACCAACGCAATCTCACGGCAATTCGTAACTTTTTGATTTAGTGGCTAATTCGTATGAATTTGTACAATCTAATTATGATCTAAGGTACGATTTGCTCATCACCCAATGACGGTTAGGCTTAGGGGTGGGGTTAGGTGCCACGCCTCCTTTTTAAAATCGTAACTCATACGAATTTGTATGGATTAGCCACTAAACTGACAAAACGTAAAATACTTACATTCCGCGTGTGATCAGGCTGAAATAACGCATCGTGTATGAGAGCTGCTAAATAAAAAAATGTTTGCAGTCGAATACGATAAATATTTATTTTAGAAAAAGAAAATATGTTTTTAAAATATAAAAAAATATATTCAAATATAAAATAAAATAAAATCTCTACATTTTGGACAATTTAGTGTAAAATGAAAGACATTATTTGTATGAACATGAATGGCAGCTGTTGTTTTTGATCCAACAGTCGCAAAACTACATGATGAACACTGTGAGTTTGCGTTAGGATGATGATACATGGGAGAACCCGGATATTTACCCACCTAGTGAAACTAAAACATGTAGTACTAATAGGTACTTTTTACTTATTTACATTTTTCAGGCTGTACTTCTTTACTTTTACCTAAATACAAAAGTGTAATCAGTACTTCAACTTTTACCAGAGTCATTTGAAACATGAGTATCTATACTTCTACTTCAGTAAAGGATTTGTGTACTTTTGCCATCTCTGGCTACAACTCTGATTCAAAAATTTACATTTTTAACAGGGTACAATAAATGATCTGATGGGTACTCTGGCCTGAATCTTCACATGCACATTCTGGTGACACAAAAGGCTATTTTACATCTTGTAAACGGGCCACAATTGAAGGCCTCTAAGACATTTCTTGCATTGCTGCACACATTTGTATTGTCAAAACTATGGTGAGGCAACAACCACAGGGAAAAAAAACAAAAAACACAAGCTTAATGCCAGACCCTGACAAGATGTCACAGCTGGTTATAGGTTTCATTTAGTTAAAGCCAGCGCACACATGTGGAAATCTGCATATTGATCAATCGCTAGGCCCTCCAAAGAGCAGAACGATTTGAATAAACAGCAAAGGATTCATCTGAAGACACCCATCAAGGTGGGTCAATAGCTCCTCTGGGAACCCAGAACGTCAGGTCTTCTGACAGCCATAAATGGAGAGAATGACCTGCATGACAATTGAATGGGAGAAATTTGGGCTAGTGAGACTGATATACAGATCCGTAGACAAGTACCCATTCTTGCTCAGGAGAAAACCACAAACCACATGCTGCACAATAGCCCAAACGGTTGCCAATTGAGAAAGCATTGAGATGGCAAATAACAGAAGGGGGGATATTCAGATATGAAGGTTTTTAGACTGGGAGATACGAATCATCAGCAGTTATGCCAGAAAGGTCCTTTGTCATCCTACTGGAACTTAATTACTATAGATTCAGTAACAAAGGGGATGGTAATGTTAATGGCATTTTAATGCATTATAAAATGAAACATGAAGGGCTAAAAATAACAGGCTCTTAAACACTTATTTATCTGGTTACCTAACATCATCTTCCAACCATTTGTCATTATAAGGCAAGTACAATACTTTGAATGTAACAAATGGATACTGTCACAATAATGTATTCCATATTTCTAAATTGACTTAATTTACTCATTTAATCTAAGTTTTAAAATACAGTGGTATTTTCATTAGCTAATATTAACACAGATGGATAAATACTGTACTATATGTAGTGTTCTTTGTTCGTTAGTAAATAGATTATCTAACATTACTAATGTTAACATATTATGAATTCCTATCCATAAATGTAGAGAAACAGAGCATTTTAAAATAGTAACTTAAATCCCTAAAATAAATAAATACATAAATAATAATAATAATAATAATAATAATAATAATAATAATAATAATAATAATAATAATAAATAAAAATAAAAATAATAAATAAATAAACAATAAAATAAAATAAAAACAATACTAATAATAAAAAATAAATAAAATAAAACAAAACAAAACAAAACAATAAAAAAATAAAATAAACAAAATAAAATAAAAAATTAAATAAAATAATAAAATAAAATAAAATAAAATAAAATAAAATAAAATAAAATAAAA